>LOEQ01006663.1:77517-93122 GCA_001685075.1 Bramus lutescens | reverse complement strand
CCTTCTTCGGGAAACTGAAGAGGCCCTTCTGTTTTAGAGGAAGATTACAGTTCCCCAGGAGTGGCATTTGTAAATCCTGGGGTAGCAGGTAGATAGAAAATGCTGAGTCAAGAAACCTTCAAACTGCGCATGGTGACACACGCCTGTTATCCCAGCACTGGAGAGGTAGAGTTGGGAGATTGGGACTTGAAGGCTAGCCTAAGCTACATGGCAAGCCTAGGCTACATGTGACCTTGTTTTAAAAAAACAGAAAAACCTTAACATTACTGCAGGTGGAGTTTGGTTGTGGCAGTGTGCATATGTACGTCTTGGATAAGTGCATATTGTCTTGCAGGTGGGGAGGGATGTTTCTGCTTCTCCTTCCTGATCTCATATCCCTCTCCAGAAGGCATCTTTGGGGGGCTTTTATCTCAGTGCTTCTAATGAAGGGTATCAAAAGAAAAAAAATCTAAGAGTTCAGCTCATGTAGCTCAGCAAACAGGTGCAGCGCAATATTCTGACAAAACAAGGCACCATGTAATTTGAAGAAGTTGTTTTTATCAGCCAGCTATGTTAATTTCCGCTCTATTCAAACCTCACAGAAAAACGCATTTTCTGCAAATGAAACTATCAGTGGAGAAAATGAGACCTTTAAACATGTAAGAATATCTGTAAACAGTGATAAGTAAAAAAAAATGAAGTTAAGAAACTTTTCTTATTGCTTTAAGTTTGTAATTTTATTGGAAAAAAAATGATGTAGGCAGAAGGCCAAATTGTAGGGATCCAGCTTATTTAATCTCCTAGGGACTGAGGTGTGCAAATTTATATTTTTATATATAAACCAACCACCTCATTCAGATACCATAGGGGAAGTAAACCTGCATGCTGGCTGAATTTTTGTTTTTAGAAAAGAAGAAAATCATTTTATAAATCATTTTATTAAACTAGCCTCCTGAAGACTCCATTTAATTCTTAACATTGCTCGGCATGGAATTAACATAAGTATCAAGAATGGATGTACTTGTGACATTCCTTTGGAGACTTAGCCGTGCTAGCATGCAGGTGACACTCAGAGCCGAGCCATTATCCTCCTGTCCTGCTGACTCACCTGGCTATGACTATTTCCTCCCTTTCAGGGAGATACAGCTCTGAAAGTGACGTGTGGAGCTTTGGCATCCTCCTGTGGGAGACCTTCAGCCTAGGAGTCTGTCCATACCCTGGAATGACAAACCAGCAGGCCCGGGAACAGGTGGAAAGAGGTGAGCCGAGGCCTGAGTGTGTCACGTTCACGTCCGCCAGCCTTGGTGCTCTGTGTTTGTTCATGGGCACCAGGACAGCAGTGCCCATGGCGTGTCCGCCACCAGATCTGAGAGGGAACATGTCACAGGAGTCTGTTACCAAACACCATGGGTGCTATGGCCCCCGTAGAGCAGGTCAAAGTCTTGCAAGCCAGCCCATGTCCCATAAGTGACATGCAGCTACGTGTATCTATGAACATGGCCAATACAACTGTGAACTTACTCAAAACATTATTATCTTTTGCAATTCGTTTTTGTAACTTAATTGCAGTTCTCAAGTGTGAACTGTACAGATACCAGTCCTGCACTGTCACAGTTTATGAGATTGTGTCCGTGCGCAGGGCCCCTCCACTTTAGAGAGAGATCTTCACTTTTGTCCTGCCCCATTGAGGTGACAGAAGGCAAGGCTGCCTTAGAGTGGTGGTGTGTTCCACACCAGACAGATCCCTGTGGTATCCAAGTGGAAATGCTTCAGTTTCCAGAAGGGCTTTAGAGAAGCTGTGATCTGAAGAAACGCCGTGGTCCTCCTGACGGAGACAGGCAGGACCAGGTAGCAGTAACACTGTGCACATGCTTGTGTCGGACACAGCTTCCAGCGAGAGCCATGTTCCGGTCAGGTCTGCCCCAGCCTCGCTCCTGTGGCCAGCCTGCCGTGGGTAGCCTGAATGTGGGGGTGACCTCACACACACACCTCTCAGCCCAGGACCCCAGCGTTGCCAGACAGCAGCCTGTGAAGGCTGGAACTTGTTCCTTCTCTGCTCAGTGCAGAATAAACCCACATCTCCAGAGTCTGCATCTGATAATTCTGGAAGCTAATCCACAGAACTCAGCTATGTATGTGCGTGCGCTACAGCTTACTACAGGTCTGCTGACACATACATGGCTCTGTAATGCCATCCGCCAGAGGGACACCTGACACTAGCAGTGATCTGTAATTTCTGCCCTGCTTACAGCATAAGGTACTAACACCTTCAAGCAGCTATTTATACACAGAATAATGCCCTGTGTGAGTGTTCATATCTTCCTCCGCTCTGAGTTCATGTCTGAGTGTTCATATCTTCCCCGGCTCTGAGTTCTCTCCTCTTCTGAATCTTCAGGATACCGGATGTCGGCCCCACAGAACTGTCCAGAAGAGATTTCTAAAATCATGATGAAGTGTTGGGATTATAAGCCTGAGAACCGCCCTAAGTTCAGCGACCTTCACAAAGAGCTCACTGCCATCAAGAAGAAAATCACATAATGCCAGCAAGGGCCAGACTCCACCTATGGGACTCTGTCCTCAGCCACTCCAACTTTATAACACCTTACTGCAGCCATCTTTGCAGGTTATGTTTTTTATTAACTGGGTTTTTAAAAGTCTGTTCCACTTTAAAATATGTTAAAGGCAAATTTATTCAAGAAATAAACAGTCCTACCCAGGGCCGTCTTAGCTAACCACAGAACCCTACCGTTTGAGGCCACTGTACAGAGAAAAGCACAGGCCTAACTGAGAAGATAAAAGGCCTGTGTTTTCCTGCCTGGGACCACTGATGTCCCTCCAAGGTCTTCTCCTTGAGGCACAGCACGTGGGCTTCTGCCGCAGGCCCTCCTCAGTTGGTGCTATAAACAGCGTTGGTAGTGCAAGCTCGCAGGATGCCTTCCCGCCACAGTGGGCTTTCTGCTCTGCCAAGGAGAGATTGTATCTATAAATATAATCATATATTGGGAATTACTTGGACCTCCTAGGGTTTTTCTTTTCTTTCCTGTCAGAACAAGCCTATTGAGAACATCACACCCCTGTGCTATTTTCTCTTTTACCTCCTCAGCCCAGGCTGCAGAAAGTAGTGTGTGGAAAATTCCCAGATGGAGCCAGCTGCTTCTGCAGGAGACTGCAGAGGACAGGGATGGCAAGAGACATGTGTGACCAGGAGGGTAGGCTGGGAAAATAGCAGCTAGCCAGTGCCCAACAGGGAGAAGACAAAGCAGCCGGCCTTCCTCCCAGATTTGCACCTTTATAATACACTGAGTCTGTGGTTTGAATTTCCTAACAAGGTCTAAGAAATGTTTCAGGAGCTCCTAGAGCCCAGTGGAAACTTTCTTAGAGACACTGAAGTCCGCAAAGAGAGCAGCATGATAATAACCGTGTCTTCATCCTCAGGGACAGTCCCAGAATGGAGTTCCCTTTCTGTGTACCAGTTTCTGAACCTTCAGAACCCATGGTTCATATGCGCAGACACATCCACATACACCTACTGAAGAGAACTGTGGCTAGGAATGAAATAGATGGGTCAGAAAACAAGGACTTTTAATGAAGAAAAGCCCTAGGGATGCCCACACTTCCGTCTCCTCTTTGCCCTAAAGGCAGTGCCCGGAAACCTTCCTCACAGGTATGCAAGCAGGCTCATCACTAAAGGTGTCTCCAGCCTATGAAGTGTACAGCAGTTAAAACTAGGATTTGGTTGAACTGAACCTTAGTTGTGTCCAGGGAACTGCCCCCCATGATCTATCTACAGTTGTCTCAGGATCAGTGTGTCTGAGAGATGGTCTCACTCAGGGGAAGATGTGGCCCAGAAGTCTTCACTAAGCCCTCAGGCCTCTGTTCAGACAGACATCACCTTAGGGGTTCCTTGGCCTGTGTTGAAGAGCTTCTGAGATGAGAAGTCCCTCCCTTCCCTTCCGGGCAGCGTAGAGCATAGACCAGACTCTAACTTTCAGAGGAGGCCATTGCAGAGGAGCCTGACTGTACCCATCATTCCAACCTCCTTGCTCACTTTCTACACAATTAAAGATCATACATGCATACCGCGCCTGCCTGCAGCAGTACACTGCCCCACACAGAGCAGCCCTGTCACAGCACGGCGCTCCCACAGGTCAGACACTGCTAAAGCAGAGCTCGCTTTTAATGGCACCCACCATGGAAACCCAAGCGCAGACTCCAGAATTCACGTTCGGTGCTGTGCTCTCCAGGCTTCTGCCAGCCCTCAGAAGGAGAAAAGACGTTTCCCTTTCAGGATTTCCAAGTCAATCCGCCTATAATACAATTTTTGTCTGTGAAAAAGAAAGAACCACCTCTCAGCACTACTCTCCCAGCCAGGGAAAGGAGACTGGCTTGGCTTTAACTCTGAGAACAAGACCAGAAGTTTAATCCTTTCATTCTGCTGGAAAGAGAACATGGCATTGATAATTTCACTCATCTAGGCTGTTGGGATTTGCAATTCACATCATAACTCTTTGCTTAAATTAAAAAAGCTTTTCAAAACATCTTGACATCTGCAGCATTTAAATTCTATTTTATTCTTTGTCCCAGAACAGGCAGAGGTACAGTTTAAGATTAACTCATTGGGAGCCTTTCAGGATCATGTTAGTCGTATAGAATATTAAATTTAACATAGGCGCATGCATTAAGATAAGCTTATGCAAAACATTCTTACTGTTAATTTTGTTATGCTCGGAGCATAATTTATTCATCCCTTCTGTCACTGATAATTATTGGAATTATGTACTTTAGGAGGCTAATCCATACCCAAAAAGTGCACATATAAATACAGTTCTGATTTGCAAGTTGATTTAGGGAAAAGAGGCTGCAGACATGCACAAAATTCTAGGATTTGTCTTGTTAAATAATAATAGTAAACAGTGCTGCCCAAAATTACCACTAGTGTGGATACGCTTGAGCCTGGCCGCAAGCCTTTATTTTAGTAATGGATTATCCAAGAGTTGCTGATAGTCCTGTTCATAGCTGCACTCAGCTTTCCTTCAGTTTAACCCTCTGGGCGTGAAGGAGAAGGCCCTAAACCTGAGCAGTCTGACTTTCCGTCTGCCTTTTCCTGCCTTGACTCACAAGAAGCCTTCATTAGAAACAAGTAGTTCATTGTTTTTTAAAGAAGGGAACTTCTCTGCCAAATCGGCATCTTTGTGTATCCCGTGTGACCTAAGCTTTCTTCTCAAAGCCGTTTTTTTAGGAAGACTATAAGTGATTGTGACGCTTTCTTTCAGCCCCTCCTGCTACAAGGTCTACGGGGAGATACCCCCTGTGATTTCTTCCTCAGTTTTACAAGACAACAGGGATAGTAGAGTTCCCCGTCAGAGCTGGCCCCTTCTCAGACATCAGTCCAGCCTGGAGTTGTTCAATGGGCATCTCACAGGTTGTTCCACTGCAGGGTTGTTTGGGATCAGAATTTCTTATGACTGAGATTGTATTAGTTTCCATTTGAGCCCCTATTCCTGTTCACTAGCCCCCCTGACCAACTCTACAGTGCTGGTACCAAGACTGTTGTTAAGCAAGCATTTTGGTTGCAATATGTGCTACACCCTGGGACTCAGGGAGTGAGCAGACCGGCTGCAGGCACAGATCTGTGGTATGTGGCATGGTCAGAGGAGTCTGAGGCATAGCCCTTCATCGTCCGTGAGATCATCCTAATGTGCCGTGTGTCCTTGATGCCAGAATGACATCTGAAAGGGGCTGTGTCTGCTTGAGCCCTCTTCCTCCCAGCCCACTCCATCTGTCATGCCGTCGACATCCTCCTTGTCTCTCGACAGCAGACGCAATTGTCATGGGAAGATCAGAGCCCTCATACAAACTAGCACCAGAGCTGAAAGAGAGGCTGCAGAGACGCTTTATGTGCCACTGTCTTCAGTAGATGGAATCAAAGGTTTTATATGACATGAAATCCATCATTAAAGCGGCATGAGACTTTACTATCAAAATTATTACCTCTTATTAACTGATTTACTCTAAATATCACTATTTTAAATTAGATTTTTTACTTTATATTTTTCTGGACTTACTAGTTTCATGTCAAGTGTGACTGTGTACTGTGTATCACTCAATTCTATATAAGACCCTGATTTAAAAGCCAGCAAGCTCACCCTGCAAGGAGTTACTGATATAGACTTAAACTCCCATAAAATGTTCCTTTGAAAGTCACATTCTAATACAGAATTACAGTAATACAGATGGTCAATCAACTATATATATATATATCATTGCCCTAAGTCAGTTTGAGAAATGCACCACCACCTCCACAAACCACCCCACTGCCCTCTACTGATTCAAAGATTAAATTTAGGACTGGTGTTAGAACCACTCTATCCTGACAGGCATGAAGATTCTGGGAAAGCAGGGGAAAACCTGCTGTGACATTCTTCATTCCTTTACAGTGCCCAGGGGTAATGAGCAGGGCGCAGCAGGTCTGCCAGTGAGCTGCCTAGGCATGCAGGGAGGCAAAACAGGAAAGAACCAGTTCCCTGGAGCAGCGGGAGAAAGTAGACAAGACAATGCCCCTTGAAGCCTGAGGAAGCTGCCAGGTGTCAGACCGTTCCCACAAAACCCAGAACAGATCAACAGCCCCAAAGCTGCAGAAGAGTCAGGGCCGCTCCCTGCAGCAGGAACTTCTTAGCGCCTCCTAGAGCTGACGCTGGGCCTGGTGATGTTCCACGTGGTCCCTTGTGCTGGGTCCTGAAGGAGAGGAGCCAAAGCCTCTACATTTGCACTGTTATCAATGCTAATAAAACATCCGTGGCGAAGGCCACTGTTTCTTCACATCTCATTAGGTAGCTTTTTTTTTTTCAATGCAGTAGAAGCTAATTCCTAAATGAGAACATACTTACATCATCTTGTGACACCTTTGACCACTAGTAACCCCATGGTTCCTGGAGTTCCCTGCTGAGGGGCCCTGCTGTGCTGCACTGTATGAAGGGAAACAAAGCAGCCAGGGAAGCTGGAAAAGTAGCCACGTTTGTTGACTTTACACTGGTAACAATTAAGGGAAGGAGGAAAAATAGAAACATTCTGAGGCCAAGCACAGTGCAGTGGGGTAAGGGAGTGGGCATCCAGCAAAGGCATAAGGGAAGACAGAGGACAGTGAAAACATCAGAGAGACCCACAGAAACATCCAAAGACCAGGCCAGGGAACCTGCCTCCTAATGGACAGTCCCAAACATAACACCCCTTCAGTGTACAAGGGCTTCAGTAGACTCTCTGGCCTGCCTTATGCCCCAGCCCCGCCCCCAGGTCTCAGGAAGGAGCTGCTTTCTCTGCAAAGCTACAGAGGTGGGCGTTGAGCCCATTTCCTAAGCATGGGGAAACTGAGTTACAGCACACACAGCTCAGTGTAGGGTCTACAGGGAACTGTCAGATGTCGCTGGGTTTCTCTTTAGTAACAGAAGACTGGAACATGGCAGGTTTAGCTTCCTTACATGTAAGAATCCTCAAGCAAGAATATCTACCAAGATCTCTTCTTGAACTTCAGGATTATGTGCCCAAACATCTGCTGAGGCAGTAAGGTGCAGGTGTTCCACAGAGGCCTGGAGTGCTGGGAGACAACAATAGATCTGTCACACAATGTCTCCCCTCCCGTCTGCCATGCCAGGCCCAGGAAGACTAAGAGCTGCACCTTTCCGTACTCAGTTTTGACTGCTGGCTATCCTTTCTCATCTTCAGCTTTGCAATGTTTCTCTTTACCAGAACACAAAAGCCTTAATTGCTGGCTTATAAACCCAAGAGTTCTTCTCAGGGCTTCCCTGCCTTACACGAAGTGTGCAGGCCTCTTTTGAGAAGCCCAAGCACACAGTGAGCCTATGAGAGGAGGCGACCTGTTGAGATGGCACCGTTAGGCGGCAGGTATGCTGTATGAGCGGCCTTATCAGCGAAGGCTTCGGGACTTTTTCTATGGATATCAAGACCACTGTGAGTGGACGTGTCCAGGTTAAAGGCTTCCTTATTGTCTTGAGTTAGCAAGCTGACCTCCTGCCCCCAAAGAAATAATCGGACAGAATATTCCACAGCAAGGCCTTGGACATCCACATGCTACTCCAGGCTAATTCCTACTCCTCTAATCCCTTCTTAAGAGCAATATCTAAGTTATTCAAGTTACATCATGTTAAGTGGTCTTCCAAAGCTTCAACTAAGAGGGCACGATGAGGATTCAAAGTAAGCCAGTGTGCCTTACTAGGCACCCCAGAACTTCGTACAAAGACATCAGTTCTCCCCGTAGCTTCCCAGAGTACCTCCCTTCCTGGAAAACCAGACATTGCCACTTTCCCTGTTTGTTGGGAATTTCTGTAGCATCAGATAAGTAGGCTGTAAAAGCCACCCAGCAGATGCTGGACTGGCCTAGTAAGAAGCCAGGTGTCTGCCTGTAACCACCAGAGCAAACAACAGAGCCCCTTAAGAGACACGCCTCTGGCACCTGTGAGCGCAGCAAGAGCCCAAGAATGAAAAGAGAAGTTGCCCGTGAATCCAAGCCCCCGTTCTTATTTTCCTCGTGGAGCACTTGTCAAATCACCCTGAGGTGTTCGAGTTTCCTGACAATCACTGCAGAGCAGTGAGCCCCTGTGTTCAAACCTTTAGGGGCTAAGAGAGACTTAGACAGCTGTTGTTATTGATACTCTGCGTTAGCTCACCATTCCATGCCTTTTCCTTTTTAAGGGTTTTCCTCTTACAAAGAATTTGGTGGGAAAACTTGCTTGCCAGCTCCTAAGATAATGCTAGACTTGTTAGCATATACAAACACGGTAGCAGGCACCGAGCTTGATCCTCACCCAGAGGACAGAGGGCCGTGGTAAATCAGCCACGGGGTGCTGCGGGGCCCGTCCCATGCTAGTTAAAGGACAGCAATCAGAAGAGCAACATGAAGAACAGCACAGTTCCACCACGAGAGAATTTCCCATAATTCCTCAGATCCTGGGCCTTGCACAGACACAGTAGCCAGGATGTGGACACATCCCAATGGAGCTCGCTTTTTATTTACTGTCAATGGGATGGTTTCCTCCAGCTTCAACAGGCTTCAAGTAGGCTTCACAACCAAGTGGCTCTAAGCATCAAATCAAAGATAAAAGAAGCTCATTTAATTCAAATTCAGGGTCAGAGTGGCAAGAGACACAAAATACCCTTTGTCTGCTGGAATTTCACTTCATTAACACAGTGTCTGTTGCCCAGCTTTATCACGTAATAAAAGCTGTCCGTGTGGGCGCAGTTCTTATGGGACAGCTCCATCCTCCTCCTTCATAGACCACCAAGACTGCCTGCCAAATCAGCTTCTTGAGTCAAACACCTCTAGATGTTTAACTGCCCATAGGTTTTAGGTTTGTGTTTCAGTGTGTA
Organism: Bramus lutescens; assembly: GCA_001685075.1. Taxonomy (NCBI): domain Eukaryota; kingdom Metazoa; phylum Chordata; class Mammalia; order Rodentia; family Cricetidae; genus Bramus; species Bramus lutescens. Next base: position 83,762 of record LOEQ01006663.1, on the reverse strand, counting down.
AATGGTTGAGCAACTGGGGACAGCGGGGACAAAAGCTGGCGCCATCCTCTTGACTTTGAGCCATAGTTTGTGTCTGAGTTTTTTTAGTCTGGTCCGAGTGCTTTGGTAAGTGCTCTAGAATGCCAGAACTCTCCAAAAGCATAACTATGCAACCACATCAGGTTTAAAGAGAATACAAGAGAATGAAAGTTAGCATCAGAGACACACAAATACTCTGACTTCTTCAGGAATCCAAGCAAACTGAGCACAAAAAGAAAACCCATCACCCTCAATGGGTGCCCAGGCCATGCAACTACTGTGGGCTTTCAGCCCCCCCCCCATTTTCCCAGCACAGGAGCACAGGGAGCAGGAGCAGAAAGAAATACAGTTTCCTGAGTTGCTTTCTCTGCTTGTTACTTGGAGATGAACTCAGTGTTGAGGGAGCAGGGCTACCCTCAGTCACCTGTTGTCTAAGTCTCCCATCTGCAAGCGTCATTGTGAACCAAGCACCCCTGTGGTTGGTTCACAGTTTTCTTGGGCGCCAGTGTATGACCATTTTAATACTAGGTTAAAGCACCTTTAATCTCTTTTTTGTTTTAAAATAATGTATTTGTGAAGTGGATAAAAGAAACACTGGAAATAGGGCGCTTCTGAAAATATCAAGTATAAAACATACGTTCAAGGTCCACAGAGGCTTTTCTGGCTTTGTAAACAATTCTGAAAATGGATGACAGCTACGCGTATGAAGCAGTCAGCTGTCTACCTTTGGTCGTTTGTATCTCAGATCTGTATTTAACACGTATTTATTTGTTACATTTTGCATTCAGAAGAAATACACTTTGAATTTTGGCTAACATTACAGAATGTTCTGAAAACTGCCTTCTACATTTTTTAAAACAGACTCACCATTTTTGTAAAGTTGGGCCATTTTGGGGGGACAGCCTTCTTTTCTCCTGCCAGAGACCAGTTCCCATCCATTGGTCTGCAGGGCCTTTTCACTGTGTTCTTGTAATAATGTAAAATATTTACAGCAAACTGTGGCGTGTCTTGTTTGATCTTTCTGCCGTGTTTACATTTCTTTTCCTCTACCACATAAATATGCTTAGAAAAGAAGAAAATGAAAGTGAGATTTCCATGGTAACCGGCCTCCTCTGGCTGTAGCACTGCATGAAATTATTAGCTTTGGGTTTCTCTGTCATTAAGCGCATGAGTCCTGATGATGATGGCAATGGTGCTCCAGTCCAATCATCTCTTTCTGTTGAGATCTCAAGATTGAAATGCAGTTGAGTTTTCTGTGTGCTTCAGGAGTTTGCCAGAATTTTCTTAAATGTATTTTGGGGGATTTTGTTTTGTTTTTCACAACATGACTTGTTTAGCTGTAACATGAGAATTTAGGGGGAAAAGGTGGCTGGAGCTGATATTTGGAGCCACGCTGAAGTGAAGGAGCTCAAGTACCTGTCCATCGTGCTCGCTCTGGTGCAGGGCTCGGCTGGTCCTAGCTTGCAGGGCTTGGCTTCTGCATGCCCATCTCAATACTGCATGCTATTATTTACCTAGATTTTGGGTGATCCCATATTTTCTCTATTGCGTACTTTGCATTTAAGCCAAGCCCTGTCTCCTAAGTCCTGAGCTTGAATAGTTGCCCCAAGTAACTACTTTTGTGTTCCCAGGACAACCCACAGCTTCCTAGGTGTCTTAGTTTGTGTTACTATTAACTGGGGTGGGACACCATGACCAAAGGTAACTTGGGAGGCAAGGGTTTGTTTGGTTCACACTTCCACATCACTGTTCTTCATGCAAGGGAGCCAGGACAGGAATTCAAACAGGGCAGGACCTGGAGGCAGGAGCTGATGCAGAGGCCATGGAGACTCGTTCCCTATGACTTGCTGAGCCTGCTGTCTTATAGAACCTAGGACAACCAGTTCCGGGATAGCCCCACCCACATGAGCTGGCCTCTTCCCCCATCAACCACTAATAAGAAAATGCCCTAGAGCCTTGCCTGCATTTCCTCAGATGAGGTTCCTCCTCTCAGATGACTCTAACTGTGTCAAGTTGACATAAAGCCAGCCTGTATACTATGATAAGCACAGCACCCATCCCATCTCCTGATCTCACTGCTCTTATAGCATCCAGTACCCTCTGGGTGTTTCTGGATTGGAGCACCTTCTGACAGCCCTTCACTGTCTGTGTGGGAGTTGAGCTGCTTGCCCAGCAGTTCTGTCTGAATCCTGGACAACCTCTGCCTTTCTTGACTTTGTTAGGACCAGGTGCACCTGTCACTCTGGCTCCCTGACCGAATCCCATTCCCCATGAGGAAAGAGCAGCATCTCTGGAAATCCCAAGCTTTCGTGGCACTAGAAGCCTCCACATCACCGTCCCCTCCCTGCGGCTGGTGACTTCCTCAGGCAGATGCTGTGATGTTGCTTGTAGAAAATACAGGAGTGAGAACTTGATTCTATTAAAACCATGTGATGTCTCGCTCTGTGGACCTCAGCAGGTGCTTCCCCTCCATCTATGCTAGCACATTCTCCTGGGAATTTCCGCCTCAGGAACTGGTGCAGGTTCTGATCAGAAAGGAGTTCCAAGCACCCACCGCACTTTACAAAAGCCTAGAAACCCAAGACTGAGCCTTGACGGACAGGAAGGATGGCATAACACATTCTTCAGGGCAGAATGCTTCCTTCAAGCGGAGTTGCTGTGGTTCCTGCTCCTGAGCTCTCTGCAGTCCAGGGTTTTGCCATCCACAAGCCTCGTTCTCTAGCTTCCATCGGCTGTGGTGCTCACCTCCCTACATGGCCTCATGATGGCCTTCTAACTAATCCCTTTCACCTCTGTAAACAGTTTTCCATTTCTGTCGCCTCCTGACAACACTGATCTAGCTTTGAGATTCTGTGATCTCTAAAGTCTGAAGTCATTTGGGGGGTAGGGGTGGATTCCTGAACCACAATTGCTCCAGAACTGAGTAAAAGCCAATAAATGATTTACACATATAGGCTCTAACAACAGATTTGTCTCTCAGCAGCCCCTTGGGCAGCCTCTGCCCACCTTTCCCTATGTGGCCCCCCCACAAATATCAGAGTGATGATGGCAGTCCTGTAGCCCAAATGACACTGAGGAAGACAGCAGGTAACAGTGTCTCATAAAAGGAAGTAGGCAGGAGGGGATTTGGTCAATGATGCCCATGCAGGTCATAGTCTTAGGGACTTCAAACAGGTCAGACAGACCTAGATACAAGCAATTCCCAATTGATAGCTGCGTATAGCATTAGCCTCCCAAGGAACAACTCAATGTTGCACAGAACAACTGAATGTTAGGCTGCAACTTTCTCTGGTGGCAACCAGGTAAGAGAAGGGACTGCCATCAACCCCAGTCAGGTCACTCTAAGGGCTTCTAAAAATAAATCACACCAAATTCAGCCTTCCCCTTTGTGGCTCTGGCAGCCACAGAAACAGTAAACCACCGTTCTTCCTTTGTTGGTCTCTTCCAGTCCTTACTTCTCCCTCCTCCATACCCTTTCTTGTGGTCCTACCTCGGTCACTCTACAATTTCTGATGGAGAGTAGATGTTCCAGGAAGGTGAGTGTGACCGTGTGTCTGCTGTAAATGTGCATTCTTCAGATGCTGTGCTAGAAGGACCAGAAGTCACAGGATCAATCAGCAAGTATAGAAGACCAGAGAGTCGACTGGAAAGGGCGGCAGGAAGAACACCTGATACCTGGAATTTGCTAGTTTAGCAAATTAATTTCACCAACTCTCCTGACATCCCAGACTTAATAATTAACAACAAAAGGGTTACATTAGAAAATGAAGCTGAAAATGCATGAGCTGAGCATTCAAATGAACACATTAGAAAAGTGGTGATTCTGGGTCTTAATGTTTCCTAACAATGAATTTTGGAGTCATGAAAAGCTTTGTCTCCCTCTCCTAGGATGTTTGGCAGTGTTGTAACTGGGGACTGACTGGCTAGCATCTTAGGCACATCCTAGGAATGCTGCTCAGCAGATTACAGGACACATCCCAGAACCTTCCGTTAAAGATTTATCTGGCCTCAGAAGCCAATAGTGCCCTTGCTGAGAGCCCTGTGTTGTGTCTAAATATCCATCCTAGAGCAAGGTCACTGGGAGACTTCACTGTATAGATTTTAAAGGTACAGTGGAAGACAAAAAGGTTTAAAATGTGTTCTATTTTCCATAGATTGGCATGAGGGTAACACAGAGAAGCAATCTACAGGATGGAGAAAGCTGAGTCCTGATGAGACTTAAAATATCATCATTTAAAATCATCCCCTGATGAAATTTCCTAAGAAGGAAAAAGGATGAGCCATATTAGGCATGAAAAGGTCAATTCAAATACAGAAACAGCAATTGAACAAATGAGTGATTATAATCTTCATGCTGATAAATATGAAAAACTTAACAGAATTGACAATGTCCTAGAAAAACCTTAATGTACCAAAGCAAAATCAAGAAGAAGTAGACTCTCCAGAGAGTAGGATGTTTAAAATCTTCCTGAGGGCAGCAAGGAAGATGCCTAACTCCAGTAGCCGTGGGATCCAATGACGGAAGAACAATGACTCCTGTGAGTTGTCCCCTGACACCCATGCACAGGCACCAAGACACATGCAGACAAATAAGTGTAAGAAAACTTCCTAGGGCATTCAATCTTCCTAGAGCATTGTTCCGGGGAGCTAGAGAATTCTTCTCATGCCAGAACTCTAAACAAATGTTTATAGCAGGTTTTTCTCCATAACCCCAAACTAGAATCATGTAAATGTCATCAACAGTTAAACAGTCAAGACAACCATTGTTCATTCATCCCCTCCCCCCTAAAAAAGAGCAAAATAGTGATACATAACTGATATAAACCTCAAGGAAAGTGTGTTCAGTGAAAAGGCCAATGTTGAATGCACACTGATTTCACTTGACAGAAGTCACACTGCTGTGGGTTAATCCTTTTGTACACTGTAAAGATTTGTCACTCGTATTGGTTTAATAAAATGTTGATTGGACAGTAGCCAGGCAAGAAGTATGGGTGGCAACCAGACTAAAAGAATTCTGGGACGAAGAAAGGAAGAGGCACAAGTCACCAACCAGACACAGAGGAAGTAAGATGAGAAAGCCTCACTGAGAAAAGGTACCAAGCCATGTGGCTAGCTTAAACAGGTAAGAATTATGGGTTAATTTTAGTTGTAAGAACTAGTTGATAAGCCTGAGCTAATAGGCCAAATAGTTTATAATTAATATAAGCCTCTGTCTGTTTCCATTGGACTGAATCGCTGCAGGATCGGGCAGGACAGAAACTTACGACTACATCACAGAAATGATGGAGCTGGTGTCTGGGTTGTGTGGGAGTCTGACCATGCTGCAGTTCAGTACTAGCAGGCTGGAGCACATGATAAAATACTACCACACGAATGCATGAGGAAACAATGGAATCTGAGCCTGCTCTGAGGACTGTCTCACCAGATTCTGGGAGAAGTGATGCAAACCCATCCAGGATGACCCTGTCCAGTTCTTCCCGCATAAGCTCTTCCACATATTTATCTCTTTAGAGTAGAAAGTTTAAAACATAAATATAAGAAAATAAAGATATTTCCATCAAATACTCCCAGACCTAGACATACACAGTAGAGCTCTGCAGGGGCAGTCATTCCCCTTCTGGGGAGAAGCAAAGGAGGAAGACTCTCCAGGCAATATAATGAGAAAGTATAGTTGAACATGAGATGAGAAACAGTAAGAAATTACAAATTCATCTTCACTATGACTATAGATGAACTTTCACCAAAGTAAAGAAAAATTAAATCTGATAATAAAATATATAAAATATCCATTCTAGCCAGGTGGTGGTGATGTACACCTTAATCCCAGCATTCGGGAGGCAGAGGCAGGTAGATCTGTGAGTTCAAGGCCAGCCTGGTCTACAGAGTGAGTTCCAGGATGATACACAGAGAAATCCTGTCTCACAAAACAAAACAAAAAAGTCTACTCTATCCTGGGAAATAGGAGCTCAGTTGAGAGACTTTAAAATTTTAAAGAGATTTTGAAGTTTTTTTTAAGGCTTTAACTTTAATATAGTAAAATTACATATAACAAAACAGTTATCAAGCAAGAATTACAGTTACAATATATTTATTTTATCTTTTATCGTAACAAAGGAAAACTATAACTATCTAATTATTCTTCAACTCCATCAAAGACTCCAGAATGATATAGTACTACCTAAGTAAACAAGAAATAAGCAACTTCCAAACTCTAGAAATGACAGAGA
>LOEQ01006663.1:54779-66145 GCA_001685075.1 Bramus lutescens | reverse complement strand
GAGAGAGAGAGAGAGAGAGAGAGAGAGAGAGAGAATGGTTGAAGAACAAAGAAAGGAAATGGTTGTGCCTTTGTCCAGTCCCAGATGTCATTCCTCTGTACTCCAGGAATGAATGTTCAGGAGGGCATTTCCACCTTCTCTAGGCCACTGTGGATGGTCCTCCCAATGGTGGCAGCACTTGGGTAAACATGGCCATTCTCTTGAGAATGCCTGAAGCTCACTACGAACCAGGATTATGAATTGGCCCACCCCAACATCCAGCCCATCTATGATCTGCTGAAGCCCGTGTAAAGGGCCGGTCCTGCAGACCCAAGGAAACAACAGGATAAACAAGAGGAGTCCCAGTGAGGGCCCAGCATCAATAGTGCAGCAGAAACCAGAGGCCTCAAACCAGACCCATGACTTTGCAATGAACACTCGGAAGTAAAGATTTATGGACAAAAGGATTTACTGTGTGACTCACTGTGTCACACTACAGCTTCTATGACAAGACTGATTTTTCCTTTTCTTTTTTTCTCTTATATTTTATTTTATTTTGGGGGGATGTTGCAAAGGCAGAGGGTGGATACAAAGGGACAGGAAATGAATGGGATGGAGCTGCATGATCTGAAAGACACAAAGAGTAAAGAAAGAGAAAGTTTAAAAATGTCTTCAGCTCTCAGGTTCCCCAGAGACCTGTGGAAAAAACAGAGCATGCTGAACTTCAGGTACAGGCTCTTAGAGACCACACGTGGAGGCCTAGGGTCCTGGGAGCCTGTGGGGATCCTGGTGATCCCACCTGATGCAAGTACAGAAGCTTTCCAAGGCATGTAGTCCACAAGTGACCAGCCTCTGCTGGGTCATCTCCCTCGACAAAGACCTCACCACTTGAGAGGCCATGGTTTCCATGGCCATGGTCATGGGTGGGGTGGGACTTCCATGGCCCTGTGATCCTGTCCCAGCCCTCAAGAGCAAGGTGAATCAGTCAGCGCTTTCAGCACTGGCTACAGAGTTGTCCAAGAGTTCTAGTGGTCTCGTTGGTGCCACAAAAACGTGAGGACCATCAGAAGCACCAGGTACCTCTGTTAGGTCTTTATAGTCCACCAAGTGGAGAAGTACTTATGCCCACACAACATAATGCCTATTTGAAACATTGCACATAACAATTGGTCTTAGCCTTTTGTTCCCAAATCACCATAATCACTAACTAGTGTGTGTGGTGAGGGGCTGAGGGGTAGGTAGAAGTGGCACCTTGTAATGAACTTAGAGCTGACCACCCTCATTTCTTAGTCCATGATGAGTCTTGCTGGTGGCTGCTGTGTGATAATGCCCTTTTACCCTGAAAAGATTTTGTTACTCATATTGTTTTAATAAAATGCTGATTGGCCAATAGCCAGGCAGGAAATATAGGTGAGGTGACCAGACTAGTAGAGTTCTGGCAAGAGGAAAGGCTCAGTCTGCAGTTACTAACCAGATACAGAGGAAGCAAGATGAGAATGCTACATTGAGAAAAGGTACCAAGTCATGTGACTAAACATAGACATAAATTATGGGTTAATTTAAGTTATAAGAGCTAGTTAATAATAATCCTGAGCTAATAGGCCAACAGTTTATAATTAAAGTACGCCTCTGTGTGTTTCTTTGGGACTCAACACCTGCAGGATAGGGTGGAATGAAAACTTCTGCTTGCAAGTAGCAACTGCCTTCAGAGAGCTGGCACACCAGCATGCAAGTCACTGGTGGGTGAATTCCCGACAGTTCCAAGGGCTTTGGCCCCAGAGCATCTCTTACCGCTGCCTTGCTGTGTCTTTACACGGTTGCTGCTACCATTTTTTTCTAGTCTCTGGTATGGTGTGAATGGGTGCAGGGAGATTCCCCACTGCCATTAATATAATGTGATTATCTCATGGAAATATTCTGTTCTGCTGGGCATTTTTACCTGTAGATTATTATGAAGATGATTTCCTCCTCAGTTGTACTATTTAACTAAAGCAATGAGTTTAAACAATAATAGTGTTAGTTTAAATAGAATTTTGATGATCAGGAGTCTTTAATACATATAGTAAGAGATTATGATAAAGGTTAGCTTAGTGGTAAAACCAATAATAAAAGCAATATGTGATTTTGTCCCACTCTTGATAAAGCAGAGGCTGCAGAGGACAGAAAATAACAAGGAAGTGTCACATAACTGGAATACATGAATTTCTCTTGAGGACCAGGCAGTAGCTCAGGTTAATGATTAAGAGAAACAGTTGAGTCCCAGAAGCCCAACTAGCTCAAGAATTTTAGTCTTAATGTTTAGAGATGTGTACATAGGTTTCAATGTGTATCATAGCTAAAACAAAGTTTTAAAAATGACTTAAGGTTAGATTAAGATGTTTGTGTTAATAGCTTTGAGATGAAAAATCTTGGGAAAGTATCTGAAGTTTAAAAAGGCACATGGTTGAGTGAGAGACTCATCAAGGACAGGGAACAAGAACAATGCGGCCCAGTTATTATTAGCTAGTGTGACTTTCCTGCTAGGGTTGGTGGATGATCAAAGATAATGGTTAATTCCTTGTACCCATTTCTTCCCTGCTTTCCTGATATTAAAAAAAAAAAACTTTTGATGAGTGGATATGTACCTTGAGGATTTAAAATAGAGATGGCTTTTTGTTTTTCATATATGAAAGTTTAGGTTTGTGATTCTTCTAAGATTACCTTTTGAGATAAGGAATACAAATGATTGGCCTTTCTTTGTAACTTCAAAATGCATCCTGCCAGCAAAAGACTGGCTGAGGAAAAGTACCTTGCTTTCTTACACTCTGCTAATCTACAACAAGTTGCTTGGACATGAATGTATATGTGTAGTGATAGGGGAGCAGGCCTGCTTTTCGTCCTGTCCGGCTCCTGCACAGCTAGCTTTACANACAACAGGATAAACAAGAGGAGTCCCAGTGAGGGCTCAGCATCAATAGTGCAGCAGAAACCAGAGGCCTCAAACCAGACCGATGACTTTGCAATGAACACTCAGAAGTAAAGATTTATGGACAAAAGGATTTACTGTGTGACTCACTGTGTCACACTACAGCTTCTATGACAAGACTGATTTTTCCTTTTCTTTTTTTCTCTTATATTTTATTTTATTTTGGGGGGATGTTGCAAAGGCAGAGGGTGGATACAAAGGGACAGGAAATGAATGGGATGGAGCTGCATGATCTGAAAGACACAAAGAGTAAAGAAAGAGAAAGTTTAAAAATGTCTTCAGCTCTCAGGTTCCCCAGAGACCTGTGGAAAAAACAGAGCATGCTGAACTTCAGGTACAGGCTCTTAGAGACCACACGTGGAGGCCTAGGGTCCTGGGAGCCTGTGGGGATCCTGGTGATCCCACCTGATGCAAGTACAGAAGCTTTCCAAGGCATGTAGTCCACAAGTGACCAGCCTCTGCTGGGTCATCTCCCTCGACAAAGACCTCACCACTTGAGAGGCCATGGTTTCCATGGCCATGGTCATGGGTGGGGTGGGACTTCCATGGCCCTGTGATCCTGTCCCAGCCCTCAAGAGCAAGGTGAATCAGTCAGCGCTTTCAGCACTGGCTACAGAGTTGTCCAAGAGTTCTAGTGGTCTCGTTGGTGCCACAAAAACGTGAGGACCATCAGAAGCACCAGGTACCTCTGTTAGGTCTTTATAGTCCACCAAGTGGAGAAGTACTTATGCCCACACAACATAATGCCTATTTGAAACATTGCACATAACAATTGGTCTTAGCCTTTTGTTCCCAAATCACCATAATCACTAACTAGTGTGTGTGGTGAGGGGCTGAGGGGTAGGTAGAAGTGGCACCTTGTAATGAACTTAGAGCTGACCACCCTCATTTCTTAGTCCATGATGAGTCTTGCTGGTGGCTGCTGTGTGATAATGCCCTTTTACCCTGAAAAGATTTTGTTACTCATATTGTTTTAATAAAATGCTGATTGGCCAATAGCCAGGCAGGAAATATAGGTGAGGTGACCAGACTAGTAGAGTTCTGGCAAGAGGAAAGGCTCAGTCTGCAGTTACTAACCAGATACAGAGGAAGCAAGATGAGAATGCTACATTGAGAAAAGGTACCAAGTCATGTGACTAAACATAGACATAAATTATGGGTTAATTTAAGTTATAAGAGCTAGTTAATAATAATCCTGAGCTAATAGGCCAACAGTTTATAATTAAAGTACGCCTCTGTGTGTTTCTTTGGGACTCAACACCTGCAGGATAGGGTGGAATGAAAACTTCTGCTTGCAAGTAGCAACTGCCTTCAGAGAGCTGGCACACCAGCATGCAAGTCACTGGTGGGTGAATTCCCGACAGTTCCAAGGGCTTTGGCCCCAGAGCATCTCTTACCGCTGCCTTGCTGTGTCTTTACACGGTTGCTGCTACCATTTTTTTCTAGTCTCTGGTATGGTGTGAATGGGTGCAGGGAGATTCCCCACTGCCATTAATATAATGTGATTATCTCATGGAAATATTCTGTTCTGCTGGGCATTTTTACCTGTAGATTATTATGAAGATGATTTCCTCCTCAGTTGTACTATTTAACTAAAGCAATGAGTTTAAACAATAATAGTGTTAGTTTAAATAGAATTTTGATGATCAGGAGTCTTTAATACATATAGTAAGAGATTATGATAAAGGTTAGCTTAGTGGTAAAACCAATAATAAAAGCAATATGTGATTTTGTCCCACTCTTGATAAAGCAGAGGCTGCAGAGGACAGAAAATAACAAGGAAGTGTCACATAACTGGAATACATGAATTTCTCTTGAGGACCAGGCAGTAGCTCAGGTTAATGATTAAGAGAAACAGTTGAGTCCCAGAAGCCCAACTAGCTCAAGAATTTTAGTCTTAATGTTTAGAGATGTGTACATAGGTTTCAATGTGTATCATAGCTAAAACAAAGTTTTAAAAATGACTTAAGGTTAGATTAAGATGTTTGTGTTAATAGCTTTGAGATGAAAAATCTTGGGAAAGTATCTGAAGTTTAAAAAGGCACATGGTTGAGTGAGAGACTCATCAAGGACAGGGAACAAGAACAATGCGGCCCAGTTATTATTAGCTAGTGTGACTTTCCTGCTAGGGTTGGTGGATGATCAAAGATAATGGTTAATTCCTTGTACCCATTTCTTCCCTGCTTTCCTGATATTAAAAAAAAAAAACTTTTGATGAGTGGATATGTACCTTGAGGATTTAAAATAGAGATGGCTTTTTGTTTTTCATATATGAAAGTTTAGGTTTGTGATTCTTCTAAGATTACCTTTTGAGATAAGGAATACAAATGATTGGCCTTTCTTTGTAACTTCAAAATGCATCCTGCCAGCAAAAGACTGGCTGAGGAAAAGTACCTTGCTTTCTTACACTCTGCTAATCTACAACAAGTTGCTTGGACATGAATGTATATGTGTAGTGATAGGGGAGCAGGCCTGCTTTTCGTCCTGTCCGGCTCCTGCACAGCTAGCTTTACANAGAGAGAGAGAGAGAGAGAGAGAGAGAGAGAGAGAATGTGTGTGTGTGTGTGTGCGTTCCCTTTTTTTTGCCAGTCCCAGAGAGCTAAGTTTAGCGCCCTTTACCAGTTACAAAGAGTAACTGGTAAAAAGTTTTACTCCCTCAGATAGAAAAGCCAAGTTGAGAGATTAGTTTGCTGACTCCATGGGATTCCCCCAATCCCTGAGCTTCTGGAGGCTGGTCCTCATGGCAGTGATAGATTCTTATTCCGGATTCACTTTCATCTTTCATGGCAACAACCAATGAAAATCCAGCTTCCTGAAGATGTGCCCCCAAGCAGACTGCAGCACGATCCCACCTGAAACTATCAATTACATCATTCCAGCAGTGCACACCTTGTCTAATGTGTCCCTCAAAAGTTAAGAAACCCTAACGTAAGCTCTTTGACACACGGGGTTCACAGTACACAACTCAGAGCCTCCAACCTAGTCCTAAGCGATGATTTGACCTGTATCTGGGATTAAGCCTCCCATTCGCTTCCACATCTATAAAACTGGATCAAGTATGGGTCTAAGTCAGATGGGTCCTGTGAAAATTAAATGGGATTTTAACTGTCTGGCCTCAGCCTTGGCATAAAGGCCTTTGTACTCATTTTTATCACTGCATAACAAGTTACTGTCAACGCAAAGGCTATACAGCATACATTGATCATCTCAAAGTTCTGCCAGGAGTCCTGGCCTCAACGGCTTTCTGGCTCCTCTCCATTCAGGTCAGCCAGGATTGTGGGGTCAAAGGCAGTTGGAGAAGATGCAGTCCCAGGTCGGGGTGGCGGGGGGCAGAATACATCTTCTTGGAGTCCTGACTCCGAGGTCCCACTCTTTTGCTGGCTGTGGGCTTGGGGCCACCCATAGTTCCCAGACATAGCAGGTTCCTGCTGGTCAAAGGGACAGTGTCTCTCAAGTCTGGGAGGACAGTCTTATGTGATGAGTTGAAAACAGGAGTGGCATTTTCCATAGGAAGCTAATGAAGGGAGTGGCAGCCCNCCCCCCCTTTTTTACCATATTCAAGTTATAGCATCTATCCACTGTATCATAGAGGGTGTTATTACAAAATGGGATGATTTGGTGGCCATCGTGGGTTGTATATGTTGTGTCCTTTAAGATCCCCAACCCAATACAAAGCTATATACAAAAAAAATAGATATTAAGTATACGTATAAAAATTAGAATTACAACCAGCATAAACAATATTAAGCAAGAAACATATGCTAAATGTTTTAATAATTATTCTACCCTAAGGAGTGTAAGTCTTGTATTAGAAATGGCTTGGCTAAGTCATGAGGGGAAAGTAACTACACTTATCTAGTCTTTAACCCCATTGTCAACCTGAAAATGGAAATATTATTAATTGAATGAATATGAAGTGCAATCAAGCAATAAATGACAGAGACAACTGGCTACCTGGGCAATCACACAAAGTCTCATTTGCAACATTGGAGCAACCAACTTTGACTAAGGCCTAAAATAACAGACAGACCATTTTAAGAGGCAGGAAAATTTTTAGAACTATCTTACCCTGTCTTGGCAAGGTTTTGGAGTCTTGTTTCTTGTATCCTGCTTGTCCTGTCCAGACACCATGTATTTTTACCAGGTTGAGGCATGGGTACTTCTTTGCACAAAGGTCAGTTTTGCCAAGAAGAAAACAAACTCTAAGTGGAGTGTCTTTGGTGCTCAACATTCTCTCAAGAATAGATCGATGCTGCCAGGAGCAATTGTGTCTCATGTCAACAGAACCCTAAATTATTTAAATGTCATATTCTACAGTTCTTTGAAGTGGTTGAAGATTACTTGTCTATGTAGAATATAATCTCTATGTATGTAGAGAACCTGATTAGTCTAATTATAAGTATGACAAACATGGATGACTATTGACCCATAATACTTAATACCTATATAACCTAAAGACTAAGACTTTATAGTAGAATATTAAACAATCTTTAAACAACTGTGCAGCAAATAAGAACAATGGGCTCAAAATTTTAAAATGTGTAAGTATCTTGATCAGAGGTAGAAATGTATAGTGCAATATGATAAATATATCCTAAAATTGTATAAATATACAAATGTCTTAAACAGAGATAGAAACATGTATGCATACAATATGACAAAATAACTTTGTACAGGTGGACAAATATTATAAACAGAAATAGAAGCATATTTAATATAACAAATATAATTTGAATTTTTATCAATATATAAGAATTTATACCAATGTAAATTGTCTATAAATAATAGCTCACAAATATTAGTTCTATTACTCACTATTATTATTATGTGAGTAACCTCACACTAATCTACTTATTATCCCATTCAATTTCTTATTTTTTGTAGTGAGATCCCTGAGCCTATAAAATTTTCACCCCAATCCCCAACCCTGTATTAGTTATAATTAACCCCTAATTGATGTCCCTAACCCTGAGGACAAACTTTGTTGGGAAAGGGGACATTGTCTTTTAAAATTACTTTTAGTTGTCATGGGGGCGATGTTCTTTTTATGGGATCTTGTAAAACTAAAATGATGGTTAAATTTTAAGATTACTATCTGGTATAATTGTAAATTGTCTGAGTTGTCAATAGAGGTTTTTTTGAAGTTTTTATTTGGAGTTCTGGCTAGAACATTGTAAGGTATACCATTTTAGCTAACCAAGTTGGAATCATCTTGAGTACCTGCAATCATTCTTATAGTAGCACTATCAGAATTATGACACCATATCAACCAGGTGGACTTGTTGTTGTGGGGCCCCATCTTCTTCCTGGAAACCTTAAAGGTTACTGCAAAAAAATTATGGTTTGTTGTGGAAAGTTTAAACATTGTTTATATAGACATATATTTAACAAAAGGTATAATATAGACAAAAATAGGTATGGAGAAAAGTAAAATATTTTTAAAAGATTGTTTTCCAAAAATGTGGGCCTATTTCCACCTTGTCTGCCAGTTGCTCAAATGACTGACCAGCATAGTTACTCGTCACAACTCATAATGTAATTGTTTAATTCTTTTGACATTAAAATAGCTCCATACACTCCTAACAGATGGCCAGGACATACAAACTACTTCTGCTCCTTCTTTCGTAACTATGAGGTCACCTGGGGAGGGGCTGCCTTCAGGATGTGTGATCTAGATCAGTTTGGCTACCTGGACAACAAAATGCTAATGATTTGATATCTCAGAATGATAAAGCAATTGGCTATAGGAGTTATCCTTTGTATCATGTTAATAAAGTCTTTTGTTACCTTCTCCCTCCTCCCCCCCCTTTACATTGGGTATAAAAGCTATAAAAAAGAATAAATGAGGAAGATTTCAGCAATCACTTAAATGCCCTCCCGATATAATTCTATGATTTCTGTTCTGTTATTCTTCACACGACTCTGTATTCTTTACTTACATTTCTAAATTCTCACGCCCCTACTCTGTCAAGACGTACTTTTGTTGAGGCTGATCCATGACGTGTGTGTGTGTGTGTGTGTGTGTGTGTGTGTAATGTGGTAATTTGACTGTAATTGGCCCCATAATCTCATAGGGAGAGACATTACTAAGAGGTGTGGCTTTGTTGGAGGAAATGTGTGTTGTGGGATTCCCCCCTTTGGATGCTATGACTATGTTTTATTACCATTGGTTAATAAAGAAGCTGCTTTGGCCTGTTACAGGGCAGAATATAGCTAGGCAGGAAAATGTAACTGAATGTAGGGAGAAAGGTGGAGTCAGGGAGACACAGTGTAGTCACCCAGGAAGCAAAATATGAGGTAATAAACCACAAGTCTCATGGTAAAATATAAAATAATATATAGAAATGGGTTAATTTAAGATGTAAGAACTAGCTAGGCATATGCCTGAGCCATTAGCCAAACAGTGTTATAATTAATATAAATTTTCTGTGATTATTTGGGTCTGGGTGGCCGGGAAATAAAAGAGCAGTCTCAATCTAGAATTCTAGAGAGATAAGAACAGCTTCTTGGTAACCATCTTTCCTTTGGTAGACTCTATTTGTTGGAAGTAAGCTGACATATGGCTCCTTTAAGAGAGGCATCCTGTCTCAGCTTTAGCAGCAAAAACCTCACAGCTCTTTTAAGAGGCTCTGTTATTAAACACTTAACTGATGTTTATGAGCAACCAGCATCAGGCTTCTTGGTGGCGGCATGGACCTAGAAACTCTACAGAGTTATGGCAAAGCATGTGGTTCCCACCAGTACCTCTGAAATGAAGCTATACTCTAAGAAAGCTAAGGAATGAGCAGAGCCAGCTGCCAACGCTGCTGCTTTAATCCTAGCCATGCTGCTTAGCAGATTAAAGATTCATATGCTCCAAAAAAATAAGAGATATACAGTAAAGACAGATTCAGATGGGAAAAAAACCTCTAAATTTACAGTGTGTTTAAAAATATATGTAGACTTGGGAGAGAAAAGAAAAAGAATAATGGACTTAAAAAAAGAAATAGATTTGCCAGGCATAGTGACACACACCTTTAATCCTAGAACGTGGGAGGCAGAAGCAGGTAGATCTCTGTGAGTTCAAGGCCAGCCTGGTCTACAGAGTGAGTTCCAGGAAGGTCAAAGATAAACAGTCTCAAAAAACTAAAAAATTTTAAAAAATAAGAGAAATCGGGGGGGGCACATTAAGATGGAAAGTATACAGAGAGTCTGAATACTGTATGTTATTGTGTTTTCTTTAAATTTTTTGACTACAGAGAGACATTTGACTCTGGGAACTGCTAAACTAAACCAACATATATATATATAATTTAAAGGTATCATAATTTCAAATTTTGAGTCTAAGAATATGTTACTTTGGAAAACAAGTTCTGTTTTGTTTCCATAGAAGATAAGAACCTGTGGATTCCTTCCAGGTTAATGTGGTTTGATGGAACAAGAGCCCCAGAAAGGTCTTCATGAGCCCTAAAAATACTTCACCCAACAAACAGCAGGAATTAGTTTGGAGAAAACTATGCCCAAATTCCCAAAAAGATTGTTTATAAATGTTTGTTTTCATTTAAAGGGGGTTGATTATAAGTGCTTAATGGTCACAGTCAATCTCTTTCTAAACAAAGGCGGGATGTCTATGATTTAGAAATGAATGTAGACTTTTCTTTATTGATACAATAAAACATTAAGAGGAAGGTGGGCATCAAAGAGGCTTCTTATAAAGTTTACTAGCCATTTGGGCAGAAACTGCTCTTGCCTGGACTACTTGATGGTATATCATATAGACTGGACATGCATAACCCAAAGAAAAATGACTACTGAACTTGCCAAAAGAAGGTGAGACAGTATTTCAGGGTTCCTGCTTCATGAAAAAGCCTGCCAAATATTCTGCAGGACACAGAAGAAAGTGACTGATAAACTATCAATATAGGCAAAACAGTCTTTCAAATTTCCTGCTTCATGGAAAAGTCTGCTGGATACTATCAGCCTGTAGCCTGAAGATGGACACCACAAGGTTACAGAAGAACTTTGGGTGACTGTCTCCAGGCAGTGAGATGTCCCTGTCAAAGCAATTGGAAGTTGTTTACAATGCACTTTCTGCTTACTTGGTAATATTATATCCTTCTGGAGTCTTTGATGGAGTTGAAGACAGATAGTTGTAGTTATAGTTTTCCTTAGTTATGATAAAAGATGAATTAGATATGAAACTTTAGACTCACAAAGATAAAATAGATGATAGAATACTTTAATTTTGTCAGATACAAGTAGACTAAATATTATAACTGTAATTCTTACTTGATAACTGTTTTTTATATGTAATTTTACTATGTTAAAGTTTAAACCTGTTGGTTGGGTTTTCTGTCCCACCCGGTCCCCCAGCCATTTAGTCGCAAGAAATCAGACAGAGGTCTACATTAGTTATAAACTGATTGGCCCATTAGCTCAGGCT
>LOEQ01006663.1:0-14592 GCA_001685075.1 Bramus lutescens | reverse complement strand
CTGCCCTGTCTGAGTTCCTGTACTGACCTCCTTCAGTGATGAACAGTGATGTGGTACGGTGTCTGCATCAGCTGCTGCTGCCAGGTTCCTGCCCTGTCTGAGTTCCTGTACTGACCTCCTTCAGTGATGAACAGTGATGTGGAAGAGTAAGCTGAATCAACCCTTTGCTCCCCGTCTTGCTTTTGGCCATGACGTTTCGTTGCTGCAGGAGAAACCCCGACTGAAGCAGTGGGTACAGTGAAAGAAGCAGGAAGTTCACACTGTGTCAGCAGTCAGGAAGCAAGCAGCGAGGAGCGAAGGCGGGTGCTCAGCTAACTTTCTCCTTTTCTTCAGTCCAGGTCCGCAGCCCAAGAGCGCCATGGCCACACTGAGGGTGCCTTCCCACCTCAGCTAAACTACTCCAGAAGACAAGCCCTCATGGACTTGTCTGGAGATTCTCTTCTATGGTGACCCCCAAATCTCATTAGTTGACAATCAGTATTAACCACCACATAATAGAATTTGAGCACTCAAAAACAGGTTATTTGAAAACACACATAGGTGGAATCAGGCACAAAAATGAATAAAGCCAGCAGATTAGATTTATGGGACCCAATTTAAAAAAAAACCAAATATCCAAGTTATAGGTCGATGTGTGTGTGGGGGGGGCAGACTCAGTAGGAAGTTCGTTTTAAAAATAGGAGTAGAAAAACTTTCTCTATTTGGGCAAGCTCAAAATAACCACACACGAAAGGTTAAAGGCCTTCAAATAGATTCAGTTCAAGTAAAGACTACACCAAGCCTTACTGCAATCAAACTCTTAAAAATCAAAGAAAAAAACCCAAAATAAGCAAGAGGGAAAACATCAAGTCATATGTATGGCAGGATGCAGAAGCTTAATGATAGTTTTGTTTTGCTTTTCTTTTGAGACAGGGTTTCTCTGTGTAACAGTCCTGGCTGTCATGGAACTAGCTCTTGTAGACCAGGCTGGCCTTGTGCTCACAGAGATCCACCTGCCTCTGCCTCAGATTAAAGGTGTAAGCAACATCCTTAATATGCGCAAGATCCTTACAGAATGACATAATCTAAATGCCTAATGTGATTTGAATCTGAAATACTCCCCCACAAGACTAGTTTTTTGTTGTTGTTATTTGTTTTGTTTTTGAGAAAGGATTTCTCTGTGTAACAGCCCTAGCTGTCGTGGAACTTGCTCTGTAGATGAGGCTGGCCTCGAACTCAGAGATCAGCCTGCCTCTTCCACCTGAGTTCTGGGATTAAAGACTTGTACCACCACTGCCTGGCCAAGGCTAGTGTTTTGGAAGCTTGTTTCCAAGGCAGGTACACTATCTGGGAATGGATGGAGGCCAGGTGGGAGATGATATCATGGGGACAGAAGCCCAGGTGGTAAGATGACATCACAGGGTAGAAGCCCAGGTGGTAGGATGACATCACGGGGCAGAAGCCCAGGTGGTAGGATGACATCACGGGGCAGAAGCCCAGGTGGTAGATGACATCACGGGGCAGAAGCCCAGGCGGTAGATGACATCAACGGGGCAGAAGCCCAGGTGGTAGATGATATCATGCGGGCAGAAGCCCAGGTGGTAGATGACATCACGAGGCAGAAGCCCAGGTGGTAGATGACATCAATGGGGGCAGAAGCCCAGGTGGTAGATGATATCATGGGGGCAGAAGCCCAGGTGGTAGATGACATCATGGGACAGAAGCCCAGGTGGTAGATGACATCACGGGGGCAGAAGCCCAGGTGGTAGATGACATCAACGGGGGCAGAAGCCCAGGTGGTAGTTGACATCACGGGGCAGAAGCCCAGGCAGTAGATGACATCACGGGGGCAGAAGCCCAGGTGGTAGATGATATCATGGGGGCAGAAGCCCAGGTGGTAGATGACGTCATGGGACAGAAGCCCAGGTGGTAGTTGACATCATGGGGCAGAAGCCCAGGCGGTAGATGACATCACGGGGGCAGAAGCCCAGGTGGTAGATGACATCACGGGGAAGAAGCCCAGGTGGTAGATGACATCATGGGGGTAGAAGTCCCTGTGAAGGTCAGAGTCTGCATTACTCACTGGTCCACTGGGATCTGAACAGCCATGGCTGCACACACCTTAGTGGACTGGGCCATTCCACCACACCTCTCCAGGAGGACAGCATGAAACAGCTCTGAAACCAGAAGATGAAATAAACTTCTCTTCCTGTAAGTTTGCCACAGCAACAAAAGCGACTAGCGCCGCGCTGAAGGAAGGAGACACAAGCTCGGCCTTCAGAAGGGATGGACAGCTAAAGATGTGCAAACAAAAACTGCTCTTCAAGAAATTCTGTACGGATTCTAGAAGCTAAAAGAAAAGGATGCTAATTAGTAAAATGAAGACATTTCCCGATGAATTTTATACTTTCCTGTATTAAGAACACAGCCAGAGCTGGAATACCCAAATACAGCAATAATATGGTACCAATTCCACATCTCTAGTATAAAGCTACTAAAAATGATTGCTACAATAATTTGTTATGGGGGCTGGAGAGATGGCTCAGTGTTTAGGGGACTTGCTGCTCTTGCAAAAGTCCAAGGTTTTATTCCCAGCACCCACATGGTGGCTCACAACCATCTATAACTCCAGTTTCAGGAAATCTGATGCCCTTTCTGACTGCTTTGGATGCTGCATGCATGTGGTGCATATACATGCATGCAGGTGACACATGCGTGTAAAATAATTAAATAAATCTTTTAAGACAATACATTCTCATGGGTTATACAGTATAAATATGTAAGCTGTAGTATCAAAACATAGAATGTGTGAGAGAATGAAATGGATATATAGGGTTATGTATAACCAAAGTTACATTCTTAACATGAAATAGCTCATTCAACTATTTATGCAGCTTTGTGGAAACAAAGCAAAAGCCTAAAATAGATATACAAAATATAAAAAGAAAAGAATTGAGTTATATTTTCAATAAAATCATCTATGTATAAAAAAGACAGGAGAATAATCAAGGAATAAAGGATCTACAAAATAATCCCCAAATAATTAGCAAAATGGCAGATATAAGTTCTTACTGCCAATGATTTCCTTGCACATAAACTCTATTAATACCAGAGTACATGAATGGATTGAAATGCATCACACACACCCAATTACGTGTGCTGTCTAGAAGGGATTCTATCCACACAAAGATGGACACAGCAAAGGAACAGTCGTTTCACGCAGAAGTAAACAGAAAGAGAGCAGGAAGGACTCGATGTATGTTGACTTTAAGTAAAAATCTATGAAGACAAAGCAGTCATCATACAACGATAGAAGGGCAGTTCACCAAATGGATGCAGCAATTGTTAATAGAAA
Source organism: Bramus lutescens (assembly GCA_001685075.1). Classification (NCBI taxonomy): domain Eukaryota; kingdom Metazoa; phylum Chordata; class Mammalia; order Rodentia; family Cricetidae; genus Bramus; species Bramus lutescens. Next base: position 11,258 of record LOEQ01006663.1, on the reverse strand, counting down.
CATGCCCTACCTCGGAGCACCTAAGCAGATAAGGCAATATGAATAAAAGAAGAGATCTGTATTAGAGCCGTTTTCTTCAACTGTTCCAAAGTAAGGGCTTTCTTAATACCTTCATAGCAATAAACAGCCTGTCCACAGAGAAAAATCAATGGAGGAGCCTCAGACTTCAACTACACCAGACTAAATGAACCCATGGGAAGAGGCCACGGAGGGGTGCGGCCTGCTGGCTCACTGCACACGGATTCCCTGGCTGGCCTGCCAACCTGCCTTGGCATTTCTGTTGGGAATTACTGCTATGAAATTTTATATTTCTCCTTAACTCAGGTCTAGGTCTGAGGTAGGGCAGAGCTGCGGGGCATATCCACTCACAGCAATGGCTGGAGCAATCTGAGTACACTTGGGACTTCCTGTTGCACTCAGATGACTCACTTTTTTCCATTTATTTTCTATCTGTGACAGGAATGACTTGACGGGAATAGCTCAAAATCACTGCAGAGAAAACCAAAGAGGTGAACCTGCATTTTGGCCCACATTTGCGCTGGTTAGTGTTTGTCAATGGGGACACAAGCCATGGTCATCTAGGAGAGAATCTCATTTGAAAAAAATTGCTTCTACCAGACTGGCCTGCAGGTGAGTCTGTTAGGAGTATTTTCTTGCTTATTGAGCCTCTGTCTGACCCTCTACTCTTAACCCCTACCTCAAACCTCCATCTTTCATTAAAGCAAGATTACTGAGGTATAATTTGCTTACAAGAAAATTAAATCTTTGAAGATTCAGATGAGTCAATTCTGAGAAATTCATAGAGCCAAGTAAATACCACCAACAAGACCAAGAAACAGAAAAAATTGCTGTGAACCTCATTACTTTAGAGTCACTCCAGTTCCTATTTCCTTACCCCAGCAAACACCAACCTGTTTGCTGTTTCTAGAATTTTCTTCCCACTCCACCCCATTCATGGCAAGCTTTAGAAAATATTATTTCTTAAAATCTACCACTACAACCAACAGTTTGTTCATTGGCACCTTGAATGACAATCTTCCCAAACCCAGATGCCTAGATGCCAGTGTAAAAGCATGACTAGTCTCAGCCAGAACAGTATGTTCCCACGAGAGCCCAGCACCCTCCCACAGCTGCAAAGCAGTTGACGCCCAAAACAAAGACCTTAAAATAGTCTTTATGAATATGAGAGAGATCCTTAAAGAGGAAATGAGTAAATTCCTTAAATAAACCTATGAAAACAAAAACCATGGAAGGAAATGAATAAAACATCTCAAGACCCGAGAGTAGAAATAGAATCAATAAAGAAAACCCGAATGGAGAAAAATCTGGAAAGGAAAGATCTAGAAACACAAGCAGGAACCTCAAAGGCAAGTCTCACCCTCACCAACAGAACACAAGAGATGGAAGAGAGAATCTCAGGCATTAAGACATGATAGAAAAAGTAGCTACATTGGTCAAAGAAAATGTTAAATTGGAAAAAAAAATCCTGGTACAAACCATCCAGGAAACCTGGAACACCAGGAAAAGACAAAGTCTAAGAATAATAAGAATAGAGGAAGGAAAATAAGTTCAGGTCAAAGGGACAGCAAATATTTTTGACAAATTATAAAAAAATATTTCTCTAACCTAAAGAAGGAGATGCCTATCAAGTTAGAAGAAGCATACAGAATACCAAATGTACTGGACCAGAAAAGAAAGACCTCTCAGCAGATAACAATCAAAGCGCTAAAAAGAATAGTAAAAAAGAATAGTAAAAAGAAAGAATAGTAAACGCTGAAAGGGAAAAGAGCAAGTAATATATGGCCGACTGATGAGAATAACACTTGACTTCTCAGTGGAGCCACTAAGAGCCAGAAGGGCTTAGACAGATGTGCTATGAACTCTAAAAGACTAAAGATGCCAGCCAACCCAGATTATAATACCCAGCAAAACTTTCAGTTACGATAGATGGTGTCTTAGTTTGGGTTACTATTGCTTCTCTAAAACACCATGCCCAAAGGCAGGTCAGGGAGAAAGGGATTTATTTGGCTTGTGTTTCCACATCTATAGCCTATCACTGAAGGAAGTCAGGACAAAAACTCAAACAGGGCAGGATCCTGGAGGGAGGAGCTCATGCAGAGGCCATGGAGGTGTGCTGCTTACCGGCTTGTTTACTCTACTTTCTTATAGAACCCAGGACCACCAGCCTAGGGATGGTAACACCCACAGTGGGCTGGGCCCTCACTTATCAACCACTAATTAAGAAAATGCTCTTCAGGTTTGCCTACAGCCTGTTCTTATGGAGGCATTTTCTCAGTTGTGGTTTCCTCCTCTCAGATGATTCTAGCCTGTATTAAGTTGGATAAAATTAGCCAGCACTGGTGGAGAAAATAAGATATTCCATGATAAAACAGGATTTAGGTAATATCTATCTACAAAACCAATCCAGGTGCTAGAAGGAAAACTCCAACTTAAGGAGATTAACTACACCTAGGAAAACAAGGGATAAATAATCACAGACCAGCCAATTAAAAGATGGGAAACACACACACGAGGGGTGGGAGGAGTGGATAACCACTGCAACAGCAAAATAATCACAATCAGAAAACACTGCTCGTTGATATTTCTCAACGTCAATGTCTCAATTTCCCAATTAAAAGACACACACTAACAAAATGGATGTGAAAACAGAATCCATCCTTCTGCTCAAAGAAATGCACCTTAACATCAAGGATAGACATTATCTCAGGGTAAAAAGATGGAAAAAGATATTTCAAGATGATAGACCTAAGAAGTAAGCTGGTGTAACCATTTTAATATCGGACAAAATAGACTTCAAACCAAAACTAATCAGAAGAGATAAAGAAGAACATTACATATTCATCAAAGAAAAAAATCCACCAAGAGGACATTGCAATTCTAAACAACTACACACCAAACACAAGGGCTCCAAATTCATAAACAGAGAAATGCTGTAGCTAACTGGCATTATAAACCAAATAGACCTAACAGACATTTATAGAACATTTCACTCAAACACAAAAGAATATACATTCTTTTCAGCACCTCAAGGGACTTCCTCCAAGACTGACCACATACTCAGACATAGAGAATTCTCAACAGATATCAAAAAATTGAAATAATACTCTCCATTCTATCTGGTCACCATGGATTAAAGCTAGATATTAACAACAGCAGAAACACAGAAAGCTTTATAAACCCATGGAAACTGAACGATTCTCTACTAAATGAAAAATGGGCCAAGACAGAAATTAACAAAGAAATCAAAGACTTTCTAGAATTGAATAAAAATCAATACACAGCATACCTACTCTTCTGGGGCACAATGAAGGAGATTCTAAGAGGTAAGTTCATAGCACTACGTGTCAATATAAAAAATGGCATGATCTCATACTAGTAACTTAACAGCACACCTGAAGGCTCTAGAACAAGAGAAGAAATCACACCAAAAAATAAGTAGATGGCAAAGAATAATCAAACTCAGGGATGAAATCTATAAAATAGAAACAAACAAAACAACAGAAAGAATCAACGAAACAGAGAGTTGGTTCTTTGAAAATCTCAATAAGACTGACAAATTCTTATTCAAATTAACCAGAAGGCAAATAGGATAGAGAATATCAAAATTAGAGATGAAAAGAGGGACATAAGAACAGATACCAAGGAAATGAATAGTTTTCTCAATACTTATCACTTACCCAAGTTAAACTAAGATCATGCAAGCTATTTAAACAGACTTATAGCCTCTAGTGAAATAGAAGCAGTCATTAAAAGTTCACAAGCAAAAAGAAATAAAAACAAAATACAACAACCAATAAACAAGGCCAAATGATTTTAGCATAGAATTCTACCACACTTTCAAAGGATAGTTAATGCTAATACTCCTCAAACATTCCCATAACACAGAAACAGAAGCAACATTGCCTGGTTCATTTTATAAGGCCACAATTACTCTGATACCCAAACCACATAAAAACCCAACAATAAAGAATTACAGAACAATTTCCCTTATGAACATAGATGGAAAAATTCTCAATAAAATACCTGCAAACGGAATCCAGGAACACATCAAAAAGGTCATCCTCCATGATGAGTAGGCTTCATCCCAGAGATACAGAAATGGTTTAACATACATAAATTGATAAGTGTAATCTATCATATAAACAAACTGTAACACAAAAACCACATACTCATCTCATTAGATGCAGAAAAAGTAAGAAAATCCAACATCCCTTCATGGTAAAAGTCCCAGAGAGAATAGGTATACAAGGGGTATACTTCAACATATTAAAGGCGGTTTACAGCAAGCCCATGGTCAACATCAACTTAAATGGAAAGGAATTCAAGTCAAGTCCACTAAAATTAGAAACAATAAAGGTTGTACAGTCTCTCCACATCTACTCAATATAGTACTTGAAGTCTTAGCTACAGCAATAAGCCAGCTAAAGGAGATCAATGTAAATAGGAAAGGAGTATATTAAAGTATATTTATTTGCAGATATATGATAGTATACATAAATGACCCGAAAAATTCCACCAGGGGAACTCCTAAAATCATTTCAGCAAAGTAGCTGGATACAAAATTAACTAAAAACAAACAAACAAACAAAAAATAACCCTCTTATATACAAATGACAAACAAATTGAGAAAGAAATCAGGGAAACAACACCTTTCATAATAGCTTCAAATAATAGAAAATATCTTGGGATAAGTATAACCTGGGATAACTTTAACCGAGAAAGTAAAAGACTTGTATGATAGAAACTCAAGTCCTTAAAGAAATAAACTGATGTAGATATCATCTCTCATGCTCATGGACTGGTAGGATTAACATAGCAAAAATGGCCATCTTAAGAAAAGCAATCTACAGATTCAACGCAGTCCCCAATAAAATTCCAACATACTTCTTCAAAGAAAAAATAATTTTGAAAGGACAATTTTAGCCTCACATGAAAGTTCAAAAACCCAGAATAGTTAAAAAACAATCCTGAAAAATAAAAATATATCTGTACTTATTACCCTGTACAAAATTCAACTCTAAATGGATCTAAGATCTCAACATAAAACCACATGCACTGACCCTGACAGAAGAGAGAGTGGAGGACAGCCTTGAACCGACTGGCACAGGAAAAGACTTTCTGAAGAGAACACAGCACAGGCACTAACATCAGTGATTAATAAATGAGACCTCGTGAAACCAAAAAGCTTGTACACAGCAAAGGACTCCATCATTCAAGCCAAGCGGTAGCCTCCAGAATAGGAAATTTTTTTTACCAACTATACATCCAATAGAGGGCTAATATTTAAACAGAGAGTTCTCAAAAGAGGATGCACAATGACCAAGAAACCCTTCAAGAAATGTCCAATATTCTTAGTCATCAGGAAAATGCAAATCAAAACTACTCTGATATTTCACCTTACATCCATAAGAATGGCTAAGACCAATAAAACAAGTGGTAGACAGCTCATGCTGGAAGTGATGTGGAGTAAGGGGAACACTCATCCATTGTTGGTGGGAGTGCAGATTTATATAGCCATTAAGGAAATCAGTGTGGTGGTAACTCAGGAAAATAGGAATCGATCTACCTCAAGATCCAACTATTCCCTCTTTGGCATAACCCAAAGGACTCCATCCTACCGCAGAGAGACACTTGTTCAACTGTGTTCATTGCTGCTTTGTTCAAAATAGCCAGAAAATTGGAAACAGGAACTATCGTTAATTTACACAATGGAATATTAATTAGCCATTTAAAAAATGAAATTCAGCTGGAGAGTGGTTGCACACACCTTTAACCCCATCACTTGGGAGGCAGGCAGACCTCTGTAAGCTTGAGGCCAGGCTGGTATACAGAGCAAGTTCCAGGACAGTCAGGGTTACACAGAGAAACTCAGTCTTGAAAAATCAAAAAATCAAAAGAGAAGAAATTTTCAGGTAAATGGATGTAACTAATATATATATCTTGAGTTAGGTATCCAAAACCCAGAAGAACAAATATGGTATGCATTTTCTTATATGCAGATATCAGCTGCTAAGTCAATGATGATTAAGTTATTGTAGGATAAAAGGGATAGCCAAAAAAGAAAAAAAAACCCACACTTTGGTCCTGAAACCAGAGTCAAAGAAGCATACCCTGCCCCTGACCAACTCAGCACAAAAACCAACCAATAGCTGAGCATGAAAACCAACCAATGCCTGAACATGAAACCAACCAATCCCTGAGCATGAAATCCAGTCAATCTCTGAGCTTGTCCAAACTCAGGAATTGAAATCTAACCAATTCCAACCCTGAAAATCTCCACCCTGGAAAAACTGCATCCCTAAGAAGCCCTGCAAAGCCCTGTACCTGTTCATTTGGGAGCTGCCCTTTTCTACTCTGGCAGAGGAAGTCGCTCTCCTGGATTCCTCCCTCCCAAGAAATCTCTTGAATGAAGTTGGGTAATGACCTTCTTTCATTGGAGTGGAGCAGGGCAGAGAAGTAACAGCTTTTGCCAGAGCAGGAGCAGAACTCCTACATTCCTGTAGGGAAACTACCTCCCACCAGAATGGAGCTTTAGGTGTCACCTGGCTTCCAATGGCCAGGACACCTTTCCCTCCAGAGATGTAACACCTACAGTTAGAAGCCATAGGACCACAGGTGGTAGCTATAGAATAAGGGATTGGGGAAGGAGGGGCAGGTAGATCTCTCCCTTGGAAAGGGAGATAGAATAGATAGTTTTAGATAGATGGGGGACTGGAATAGAGGACCAATTGGAGAGAGGGAGGGAAGAGATATGGGAAAGACAGCTAAAGTAAGCAGTTATTTGAGGGGTGATATGGAAAGCTAATTCAGTAGAATACATGGTACATATATGAAGGTGATCTAAATGAAATTGCCAACAATGAGAGAGACAGAGCCCCAACTGGCCATCTCTTTTCATCAAATGAAGCTTCCAGGGCAGGATTGGCCTACATCCAATTGAGATCTTGGCCAAAGTGGTCCCATAGGGTGCCAACCCAAGCTGATGTCAATCTATAGGTTGCTCTCCACGAACTTACAGTAAAGGACCCATTGCTGAAGACAACAGCCACACAACTCACTGACTGTGGAGAAGGTGAACGATGCCTACATACAGTCTTCACCCCATGTGCTAGTTATTGTCTTTGGTACAAGGAGGTGCATACCACCAAAGGAGAAAAAAACACCAACCCGTCCACAAACCCTTTCATCTACAATGGTACCTGCCTACAAGACACTGCAGTGGTGGCTTGTGGGAGTAACCAGCCAATATTTGATTTGACTTAAGGCCCACTCCACAAAATGGAATCCATACCACTGTGTGGGTGACTAGAAGCCAGATATTAGATAGCCCAGAGACCTAGGGTAAAACCAAACACCAAAGCCAAACCAAAAAATAAATCAAAAACAAACTGTAAGCACCTCAAGTTATACAAGTGGCCAGTCCCCTCCCCCAAGGACTTCTGCCAGGTTCCGCACACAAAATACTCCAACTGCCCTACCTGCTGGGCCCAGTCCCCATCCTACAGAGTGAAAAATCTAATCTTTGGACATGACTCCCCACTAATCTCCACCCTAGAAAGCTCCACCCTGAAAAGTTCTGCCCACTTCCCAAGGAACTCTACATAAACCCTGTATCTTGGTCAGTTTGCTGCTGTTTCTCACCCGAGCAGAGGCAGCAGCTACCTCCTGAATTTTTCCCTCCCAATAAGTCTCTTGTGTGAGGTTTATTGTGTGGTGTGACTTTGTGGTATTCCTTGGTTTCTGGCTGCCAGGATACCTTTCCATCTGAGCTGTAATGCTTATGCAAACAACATACAAAAAAAAATGTAGCAACAAAATGACTCCTGATGGTATTTGTGCTATCTCATAGATCTGTCCCTTAGCTCAGCCATCATCAGAGAAGCTTCTTTTCACATCAGACAGGAACAAATCCACAGACACACAGCTGGTATTATGCAGAGAGAGCATGAAACAGGAAAACCAATCATCCTGCACAGCTCTGACACATATGAACCACGACAATGACCAGCATGGTGGCACAATGACCCGAAGAATGCAGTAGCAGCATGCATACCTTGGCTGTATCAGACAGCTCTCTAATTGGATGTAAGACCTTCTCAACAAGAGGGAAACCATGCCTGGTACTGGAAACCTAGCTAACTACTCAGTGCTAATGAAGTCATGGATCCTGGAGGAGAATCCACATCCCCTACTTGACTACACCAGCATAAGCCCTAACTATATTCTAAATATTTGCCCTTACTTCTACAGATCAATGTAGACCTCACCCCTTATCAAGGGGACTCCTCTAGATGGAGACCATTGCAAAAAACTACAATAAGTCAAGACGAAGAACGGTGAAGCCCAGTAGAACATGGATACATCTATTGAACATGCCACCCCCAAGACTCAAGGAACACTGTAGAAGAGGGGGTGGGACCAGTGTAAGAGCTAAGGGATCAGGGAGTTTGCTCTGAGATTATCTCCTGGTAATGTCAGAATTAAAAACAAACAAATGAAAAACCAAACCAATCCAACCAAATAAAAACCACCTCACTTGGCTGGTGCCGAGGTGGGAAGTCAAAGACTCCAGGACGGCCATGCAGCCCTCCCTCCACTCCGGCTTCTTAACATCCTTTGGTTCTCCTGGAGACCGCGCTCTCTGGAGCAGTATACCTGGAGATTTGCTCCTCTGTGCTCCTGCCACGGCGGCACTCTGCCATGCTTCGCACAGCTCAGCTTCTATTTTGATGTTCATTTAAGCTTTGTCCCAGCTCCCTGAGCCGACAGACAGCTTGTCAGGCTTCACAAGCCTCCTGTGTGCTCTCATTTGCCAAGTGACGAGATGAACCACAAGACGCCCGAGAGCAGCCCACCACCCAGCTCCTAGATTCTCCTTGCCGGCTAGACGCACGTCTTCCTGAAGCTGTAGGATCCCCGTCCTGTCCAAACTTTTTTCTGTGCCATTTGTGCTGAGATAGGATGCTGAGGCCACCATGCTTGCCTTGGGGCCTCTGGTGGCATTAGTCCAATAAAAGAGACATGTGGGAGATTGGAAGATGGGTAGAGAGGGAACTCTCGGCTAGGGGATACTCTATGGGACGCCTCCTGGGTTCCAAGATCTGCTCCATTTGGCCTCAGGCCTAAATCTGGCTGGCGACCCTAGACGCTTTCCCTGCTCGTTCCCAGCATTATCTGTACAGTCATAAATACATCTGAAAAACAGTGAAAATCCCTGGGGACTGATGGCTCCGCAGTTTAAAACATGTGCTGCTCTAGCAGAGGAACCAGGCTCCCAAGGGTTCTACTAGGCACACACGGTGCACATAAACGTACACTATGCAGGCAGTACACACTAGTACACATAAAGATAAAATCTTCCTTTTTAAATCGACTCAAGTTATTTGTTTTGGATCTACCATTTCCCTCCACAGACACCAATGAGCCCCACAGCACACAACGTATCTTTATCAGACAAGTTTACGTGCCTGCCAGCTTAGCACAGAAACTCACTGTGTGCTTGAGAAGATCAGGTTCTTAGCCCACCCTGTGTTTTAGTGCCGCTCCCTAGACTCCGGGAAAACACATTCGGATGGGGGCTCTCCTCTGTCTAAAAGAGCTCAGCAAGCTGTTTCGTAGCAGCTACAGGCTGTCGTGGGCATGGACCTCAGCTGACAGTTAAATGTTTCTAATGAGTAAAGGAAAATGTCACTTCAAGGGAGAAACTAAAAATAATACCTTTAAGTGTGTATTGTGCAGGAGGGTTTTTGTATTTTTTTTTTAACTCTGGGTTGCCAGGCTGTGGGTGTTGAAAACTCTTCAGATTTGGTCTGTCATATTTAGATGGTAGGTGGGGGGGGGATTCAAATTCACTCCATTGTCTCTTGTTGAAGTCTGGATTAGAATGTCAGATCTAAAAGCTTTTGACTGGCATAGTCAAGGCCACCTGGCAGCCTACCTCTAGCCTGGTACCCCCAGCTCCTTCTCTGCCCCTGGCTTCGGGTCACCACCTTGATCATTGGCTAATGGTTTCCATGAACACAGGACCCTCTCTGTCAAGTACAACTGTGGAACTGATCAAAGAATTGAATTTTCATAACCAAAAGCCAGGGAATGTTCTCATTTGCAAACGTGACTTGCCTAAATAGGAGAACGTTGGTAGTTAAGATCGGTGCAAAGGCACACGGAGGAAGGTTTGGGGTGCCTGGGCTTCTCATCAGCTTCTCAGACACCGGCTTGGTACAGGTGAATCTTCCGTTCCCAGATCTGGCAGCAAGACGCCCAGGCCGCCGCTGGGGAACCTGCTGTTTTGGGGCACTGAGCTGCCCTCCACATCTGATACTCTGACCACCCATTCTCTCCACCACTCCCAACCCCTTCCCAATCCTCTTCCACCCCCACCCCCACCCCCACCTCCTGCTGGGGTAGTCAGACGGGGTTCTGAGCCTTCCATGGGGGGCTAAACCGAATCACTCTTCCCAGGCAAGGCCAGCTCCCAGACTGCACGCTTCCTTGACGGCTCATCGCTTTGATGCCCAGGGACCTTGGGCTCAGACGGGTGGATGGGTCATTCCCTCCCTCACTGTCCAAGTCACTGCAGAGAATAGGAAAAACACCAAAAAGGGTCATGGGCCTCTCCTGCTCATCAGTGGCATTAAAGTCAATTACTTTCCTGATTTTTATTGTTGTTACACGAGTCAGTCAGGGGCAATTCTACCCCATCCTGGAGAGGGACAGTGGTTAACAAATGTATAAACGAAACAAGAGATCAATCCCTTCCAATTCCTTCCTCTCAAAGAAATACAGTTGTGGAGCAGCTCTACCTACATTTAAACCTTCAGCTTCGGAGGGAAACTTCTTAGGACAGAATGTTTCCAAGGAGGTGAGACACTTAAGACAGGAAGCAAACAACTCAAAATAGCGTCAGGAAGTCCCTGAAACTGACCATATTTGCCAGGCCCCTCCCTCCCTAAAAGTGTATGAACAGACTGCAGAGAGTGGCTCGGAGACAAGCCCAGCTGTCAGAAAGCGCAGAGACCCACGGAACAGCCTGGAAGGAACCAAGTCCCGCTGAGCTGACTGGAAGCGGCTCTGTCGTCCGCCCCCTGTCTGCGATGAGTAGACAACACCCAACGACAGTAGAAACAAAGTTTGTGCACATTGGAACATCTCCAGGCTTGACTGCCATCACTAGCCTCTGCTTCCCGACTCGTGCTATCCTGGAGATGTGAAGCCGGAGCTGGGAGCGTGGTTGAGAT
>LOEQ01006662.1:93069-113031 GCA_001685075.1 Bramus lutescens | reverse complement strand
AAAGATAGTTCCACCTATATTGGCAGTTTGTCAGTCATTTTCTTCTGTGTCCTGCAGAGTGTCATGCAGACTCTTTTATGAAGCAGGAACCCTGAAGGACTGTCTCACCTTCTTTAGGCAACTTCAGCAGTCTTTCTCTGTGGGTCCAGTTTATCAAGCAGTCCAGGCAAGAGCAGCTTCTTGCCCAATGGCTAGCCAACTCAATAAGGAGCCTCTTCAATGCCCATCTTCCTCTTGAAGCAACTGCTGCTGCCAGGAGCAGATGTGTCTCATTGTCATGAAAAGTCCAAAATTCTTAAAACATTTTAAATGCCATATTCTGTAGTCTTTGAAAGGTTTGAAGAATGCCTATTCATCTGAAATATATCTCTGTACATCTAGAAAAATCTAACTAACATGACTACAAGCTTGACCACTATAGATTATTATCTATTAATCTATATTTCTTACTTATACATTACATTTTTAAATGAACTACACAATTGCAATACCTTTATCAAGAGCAGAAACATAAATAGAACAAAATTGACCTTAAGTTTGTTTCAATAAACCATTTTTCAGCACACAGCTAGTCTATGTTGCCATTCAGCAAGTTGTAGAAGTCTTCTCACAGACCCCACTCAAATGGTGTGTAGCTGGACCTCCAGAAATAGTCAGAGTTTGTGCTGGCAACATAGTCCAGAAAGCCAGCATTTCAAAATCACCATTTTTCCCTCTTACCACTGAATCAGGAAAACCACTCTTAAAGGAGCCATGCCTCTGCCTGCTTCTAGCAAACAAAGCCCAGCCAAGTAAATGCCACTACCAAACCATGCTTTACTCTGTTCTTTTGTGTCCAGGACTCCCCTTCAAGCCCTCCTAGGTTCTACATGGACTTTAGCTAGCTATGTTGGTGCCAGTTTGTAGGAGGAAAGAGCCACTTATTGGTTTCCTGCCACTTAGCCCCAAAATAATCACACAGAATCTGCATTAATTAAATCATTGCTTGGCCCATTAGCTCTAGCTTCTCATTGGATAACTCTTATATATTAATTTAACTCATCTTCATCAATCTGTGTATCAGCACGTGGCAGTGGCTTACCATGTAAAGTTCTGTCTGGCTCCAGCAGGGCTACATGGCTTTTCTCTGACTCCACCCTCTTCCCTGCACAGCTCCATTCTACCCTATTACTGGCTCAAGACAGTTTCTTTATTAACCAATCATATTCACAACATAGAGAGGGGAATCCCACATCACCTCCGCATTCATTTCCTCAACCTCTTGAACTCTGCTCACAGCTTTATACTCTTCTCTGAAGATGCCTTCACCTGAGAGTTCATTCTCAAGAATGGAGAAAATAAGTTGAATTTGGTTTTGGATGTGGGTAATATTCAATGACCTTGGACTTAGGTGTGAGAGTACTTAGACAAGTTGTTTTAATCAGTGGTCTTCTGATTTTCATTAGTTTTATATTTTCAACTGTCTGCTTATATCTTCCTACTAGCAAATGCTCTATCTCCTGAAGGCATTGGACAGAGTTGGCCATGTAAATTTTCAGACATTCTAACAGTATCCTGTTTAAGAATGGCAACTTCTTCATTATCTGTAGCCTCCCTCTTCTGTTTCTTTCTACTTCCCACTGGCATGATGAAGGGCCAGGCATCCACATTGACTGTATGTACAGGAGGCATTCTGCATACCATGTTTCTAGGACCCCCTTTTTCATCCTGTCAAAAGTAGAAGGATCTTCCAGTGCCTGGGCCTTTGGAATTTTGTGCTACATGCCACATTACTTCTCAGTTTCCTCACCACAACATCAGTTCCAGTCACTGGGGTCCACTCACCATGTTAGCTGCTAATTTAACTGTTTCAGCTCCTACAGTCCAGCTGCCCTCTGCTGTCTTGGTTCCCATGTATTTCTGTGTCTCCATTCTTTTTTGAAATTTATTTTATGTACCAATTTCAGTTCCCTCTCTCTTCTGCCCTCTCACCCTCCCCACCTTCTCTTCACACCACCCTCATCCACTCCTTAGAGAAGGTGAGTCCTCCCATGAGGGATTAACCAAGTCTATCACATCACTTGAGGCAGCACCAAGGCTCACACTGCCCCCACCCTGTATCAATGCTGACTAGGTATCCCTTTATAGGGAATGGGCTCCAAAGAGCTGATTTATGCAGTAGGGATAAATATGGTTTCCACTGCTAGTGGTCCCACAAATTTTAAGTTCAATCTTTGTTAGTGCCCCAGCTTGTCAATCTGGGGTCAATGAGCTTCCACTATCTGGAGTCAGCTCTTTCTGTGGGTATCCCCTCATGGTCTTGACCCTTTTACTCATGGCATCGCTCCTCCCTCCCTCTATATGACTGGATTCCAGAAATTCAGCTCAGTGCTTAGCTGTGAATCTCTGCATCTGCTTCTATCAGTTGCTGAATGAAGGCCCTATGATGACAATTAAGGTATCATCAATCTGATTCCAATGGAAGGGCAGTTTAGGCACCCTCTCCACTGTTACTTAGCTCCATTCTATTCTTGTTACCTTGGTGAGTCATTGCAATAGAACCGGTGATAAGTATATGTATATGCTGTTGATGAAGGTACATAATATTCAGATTACATAGTTTTATAGAGTTTCAAAACACTTTAACAGAATATAATTGAGAAGTAAATAAATGAACAAATACAAATTTTACTATTCAAAATTCACATACTTGATTACAAAGAACTTGTCTGTGGCTGTTTTCAATTTCTGTTTGCTAAGGATTTGGTTTTTTTTTTTCTCTTTTGAATACAGATGGAAGCTTTAGACACTGCCGAGCAAAGCTCACCTCCCTGTTAGTGCAGCCCATCTCAGCATCCTTTGCTGAAAATCTGATTGCTTTGCCGAAACTGAGAACGGATAATGATACCTGTAGCCCTCTAGAGCTTCCATATAATGGTAAGGTAACCTGTGCTTCTTTACATCTGCTGAATACTTTAAGAACATTGATCGTTTTTTATATCTCTTAAATTGAAAGGTCTGTGACTTTTCATTTCCAACTATAGACTTTTGGTAGGAGAAGCATCTGTCCCATTATGTGCTTCAGTTTGAAAGGTATTTATAATTAAAATTTAAGAGATTCATGAAGCCGGGATATTTTTGCAAGGAGAAAAAGGGAAGATTGGGTTGTTCCAAAGAAAATGAGCTTTACAAATAAAGCATTTGTACATGCATGGAAATCTGCTTAGCACAGCTTCACAGGTTCAGCTCTGGAGAGCTCACTGCCTGGCAGGGTTCAGTGGATAGCAGTGACTCTCTGGCAGTCTTGCTGCGTGCCAAGATTCAGTGAATAGTAGCAGCTATCTGGGGTATGTAATCTTTTAGTATAAAGCATTAAAGCCTAATTCCTGCAATTGACTAAAAAAATCCCTCTGTTTATATGCATCATGGCCCAGGAGATGTTTTTTGTTCGTTGGTGAAATTTGTCAGGACTTGTTGGACTTTGCAAGATAAAACTGAAGCGGTTATGCTATCTGTGGTGGGATGAAAGTATGGACTGTGTCTTTTTTTCTGCCTTCAGCTTCAGCATTTAAGTTGTGAGGAAGAGACAGTCAGTCTTTACATGTTGTTAAAGCTGCTGTGAACTAAGCTTCCAGTCCTTTGGCTTTGTGTGTCCAGATCTGAGGCTCTAGCCACTGCCAGTGGGTTTACATTTGTTTTTCTCCTAACAACAAAAGCATTAAAATATGCTTTGAAAAAAAAATTTCCAAAGTCAAGCTTGCTGGATGTTAGAGACATAGGAACTTTTCAGTGTGCGTGCATGCGTGTGTGTGTCTGCGTATGGGTGCATTTGCCACAGCATATTTGTGGATATGAGAGGACAACCTCTGAGAGTCAGGTCACTCCTTCTAGCAAATGATTCCTAGCATCAATCTCATCAGCTTGTCAGGGCCCCCTCCTGCTGAGCCATCTCTGCTGCCCTGAATCTGTTAATTAAGTGAGTAGAGCCCTTTCTGCATTTCAGCAACTATCCTCCTTTTAGGGTACTGACATTTCCTGTGATAATGTTGTCATCACCCATCTTACTTCTGAGTTAATGCCCTGGGCTTGTGTCTTCTGAAACAGAAAAGCCACACATTTGTGAGAATTAAAGATATCTACCCCAGTTCTTTTGTAAACAGCAAGCTGCTGTGTGTATGAGTTCCCAACAGTGAAGTGTCTTCACATGAAATGATGCTCTCTAGCTACAATGTGAACATGAAGTTACAGACAGCAGGTATGGAGCTGGCAAGGAAAGCAGACATTGAGAGTTGAGACTTCACATTTCCAGGGTTAAAGAAGCAACATGCAAGATCTGCTGAGGAATTATGTAAAACTTTTTAGAAAAAATAAAATAGACTTAAACTTAGAAAAGAAGTTGATGTTTGTGAAGTTTTCATTTTTCAGAAAACAGATTTTTTTTTTGAGACAAAATTTCACAGTAGTTATTGAACCAGTCCTGGAACTCACTCTACAGACCAGGCTGGTTCCAAACTCACAGAGATCTGCCTGCCTCTGCCTCACAAGTGCTGGGACTAAAGATGTACACTACCACCACCCAGTCAGTAAACAGCTTCTTACATTCATATTTTTTGGATAGCAAATGAGCATACTAAGAGTTTGTATGATTTAATTTAATTATATCTTAAAAACAGGGTAATCACATCAAAGTTCTGCATAGAGCTATTTATGACTCACCAAAGGCAATTAAATTCTGTGTATGTTATATACTGTTAAAATTGCATTAACTGCTTGATTGATGTGTAAAGATATAACATGAAAATACCAAGAAGGTTCTTTACTTCGAACAAGATCAATACTTACAGTTTACAAATTAAATATAGTGTAAAACACATTACAGTTGAGTTTGTTCTTTCATTGAGCCTTCTAAGCATAGTCTTGAAATACAGTTAAAAAAAAAACCTTACTTCATCAAGATTGAGAAATAGGTAAATGTATGTGTACATCAAGTAATTATTTATTTGTTTAACTTGTTATTGCAATGGATCAGTATTCTCTAAAATCTAAGGAATGAAGCCAAATTTCTCCATTACAAGTGCTTTATCAACACCTTTACCCTTTATATTTTTTATGTTTATCCATATTTTACAACAATGTAAGTAGATCTGAGGGTTCTCTAAACTCTATAGATTAGCCTGATTCTCTCAAATGTGTTGCTATATTCCATCTCATAAAGCCTCTCCATGTACAGCAAAACCAAGATTCATATTCTGAACTTTATTTGAACAGCAAACCATTTCATCACTAGAAGAAAATTAAAAAAAAAAGGTAACTGGACTCTGCTTCGTTGCTGGGACCATGATAGTTTATAGTCTGGCTAATGGAGCCAGGGGTGAGTAGAGTTAGCTGAGTAAGGGAGAAGGGGAGAGATGGAGGTTAAGTATAAAGGCTAGAGGTGGCAGAGTGATTATTAACCACTAAGCGAAGCAGTCATGGGTGAAGCTAAATTCATTGAGTTGGCCATGAAGGGAAACCAATATATTTTCTTTGGAGTGTAATAAATTTGTGTTTGTTTTTCAGTTATTTATAACAAAAGCTATCTAAGTGATTCAAATAATGAAAGTTGAGGAAAGAAATGAAATGTCAGCACATGAAATAGGTTTATGATATGTAAGGAAGAGATGAGGTCATTTTGTGGAGACTCTTTGGAGAAGCAAACCATTGAGCAAGAAAAACCACATTTGCCTGAACAGAAACAGATTGGATTGATTAAATCATTGGATACCCTGGATTTTCTGGTTTTGGTCTCTTTTTGGAGAGCCTATCTTCTAATTTAGTATGTTCTCAATCATTTTAATTGACGCTCAGCCAGGACTAGAAATGTTGGTATCTAATATTAATTCGACCTCATGTTTAAGATTTGGTAATACATTGAAAATACTGAAGTGACAAACTATAGGTTAATATAACAAGTGGAAAATATACATATATCAGGTTTAAAGGAGGAAATTTGATAAACTTGATTCATTTAATATTTAAAGGGAGAATGATTGTTCAATTTTATGTTGTATCAAACTTAGAAAGGAAGACAAGTTTGTGCAAAAGTAAATGCCGTAAAACACAAGCTTATCTGCTTAAATAGAAAGAGGAAATCTAGTAATGTAGCTCTGATTTCCTTATTCTTAATTTGACACATTCTCTGGTTAAAATTAGCTCCATTAGAATAATAAAGCAACACTTAACTCATAATATCATTTATGATTTTTGCAAGATTCAAATTGCTGTAAATAGTTATCTTTTGAATTTGTTATTATCCACTTGAAAGAATTCATTTACATTTCTTTAGCAGATATTTCACTATATATTTAATGTATTAATGTTACAAATTGTGATTATGCAAAAGTTGACAGCAAATAGCTCATTTTAACTATTCAAAACATAGTTATTAACAAGAAATGTTCATTTACTTGTATCCATAAGTATAATTTTGCTACATCTGAAGCTAATGAAACTGTCTAATAGTATTAGCCTCAAGGATGCCCCCTGAGAGGAAAATCTAAAGGACTCTTTCATTAAAATTTGTTGGCTACATCTATCCATCCTGTAATGAAACATGTTCTGAGACACCATATTATTAGAGAGCTGATAGATTGAAATGACCTCCAAATAATACTAACATAAAGTTATTAAACTTTTTGACCTTACAAAGGAAAAGAATATATGTAGGTTATTTTTTTAAGAAGAAAAATTGTGAATGTGTTTTGCATGAGGGTTGGTGTGCTAGTCACTATTCCAACACTGAAACACAAATATTTGAGATGAAGGAGTAGTGTTTGATTTTGTCTAACAGTGATAGGGTTTAGTTCGTGGTCGGTTTGCCTTGTTATGTGGTCTGTAATGACAAATCATTGAGGAATCTATCAGAGACAGCGGCTAATGAAAGCAGAATGAGGAGAAACGTGGGAGGTGGCTCTATCTCTTCCTGAGGTGCGTCTCTAGCTATCAACCTTGTTGCCACTAGGCCCACTTCCTGCAAGTTCTATTGTCTTCCAAAAGCATCACAGAGTAAAGACACTCACAGAACATAGGGAACTTTCATCCAGGTCTTAGGTTACTGACATCTAGTCATCAGTGAAAAAGAAAATAGCCCTCAAAAACATGAGCATAATTTTAGTTTGTATACACAACTCTATATAGCAAAGCATATTGGGTAAAATCAATGTGTTTGTGTATTCAACCTAATAGGTCATCCATATGGGCAAAATCAATGTTCCTGTGTACGCAACTGTATATGACATGCATATGAGGAAAAACAATGTGCTTGTGTACACAACTTTATGCAGCATTCATATGGGTAAAATCAGTATTCTTGTATACACAATTCATGCATATGGGTAAAATCAATGTGCTTATGTACACAGCTGTATATGGCATACATTTGAATAAAATCAATGAGCTCGATCACATTAGTAAAGACAAATAACAAGCAATAAAGGCTGCATGTTAGCAGTTGCTGCTGTACCCCTTAGCAGTGACACCCAGTTCTCTAAATTCCAGCAAACAATTACGCAGTGCCCCTAGGAGTCTGGGTTGGAAGCTAAGAACAGAGGAAGTTGTGGAACTAAAGAGCAGCATTCATGAGTTGCCAGTCTGAAGTCCTTGGATAAAAGGAAATGGAGTCTCAGAATTCACTTTGAAGGACTGTTCATGAAGGATCTGAAATAGAGAACACAGGTGTGAGACCTATTGTCCAAAGTCCACAGACAGTAGACTCAGACCTGTTTCCTGGGGAGTGAAGGTAGGGCTTACCCAGGGTGACAGAACTGTCATTCGCCTTGAAGTTCTCAAGTTTCCAGCGTTCTGTTTCATCAGTTAACTCTCAGAAATGATTCAGCATAAATTTTTGCTTGTTAAACACTGAAGGCAATCTGAGATGCATGCTTTCAAGTAAAATCATTTTCTCCAATACTATCCAATATCTCAGTGTTTGTTATTTTGTCATTTTGTAGCTTTCTTACATTTTTCTTTTTTTTTAAACATTTAAGCATTTGTCTACTCTTGATAGATTACAGAAGCTCCAACTAATCTTTGGAGTTTACACATATAATAAAATCTAATGCAATGTATGTCATCTATTTTGATGATCTGTTTTTCACAATGGACAGATGTTGTAATTTACAAAGTTACAACCTACTGGAAATACATTGTTCTTTCTGTTTTTACCTCCTGCTATTTCACAGCATTCTTTGTTATGGTCTTTACACAGCTGTTCAAGTCAATATTGTTCAAGTAAATATTGCTTGCATATCTAATTTGTGAAGCCCCACAGCTTCTTATCTGTAAGTCTCTATGCCAACACTGACCCTTCCCTCATAAGTTATTGAGGCTCCTCTCAGGTTGAAGTGATCTTGGTTACTCCTCTTAGGCTTCAGTGCTTGTATGCTGCTAGACAATAAGATATGAAATCATCTCTGACCAGGATGAATAATTTAAAGTTCATTAGAAAGCACTGATTATTCCTTGTTTCTATATTTCAACTCTTTGAGGTTTCCCCTGTAGGACAGAATCTGACATATGCTCTACATGTATCTGAAATGAATGTGGAAGACATAGTTTACAGGTAGTGTTAATATATTTAATTTGAACTATTTTCCCTTCTATGTCATTCAAATATTCTATATCTTGTTAGTCTTTTAAAAAAAATCACCCAGTATGAATGGTATTTGTCCATCTTGTTGTGTCAACTTTTTACCTTAAATGTTCTGAGTTCATTTCTTGTGTGTTTTTGTTCCAAATACTTGTTACTCATTAGTAGAGCCATTCAAAGAATAAAACAAGGTTCATTCTAGCAACACATGCCTTCATTGTGTTTAGACTGATAATTAGTTGGCCTAAGATTTTTTTGTTGTTTTATTTATGTTTGCTATTTTGGTAATGTTTTGCTTTTAATTTTTCTAAGTCTTAATCTCTATTTTCATATGCCTTAGTAGAACAAATAGCATGCATTTCAAATGCAGTGTTTTATACAAATTGGAGCATTTGATTCAATACAATTATTTTAATTTCTATGTCTTTGCTTTTCTGAGCTTAATTTGGCATTTCTATTTATACCACATTTTTTATTTTTGTGGTTAGATAACTTATTAGTGTATTAGAACTTGAACTCATTATGTTCTTTTGAAGTTACTGTAATAATCTCTGCCTAAGAATCCTTCATTACTTTATTACTTCATGAGAAATAACTGTTTGTCATCTCCTGAGTCCAAAAATGCAGCCTCTATAATGCCTGCTTCCTCTTTCATTAAAATGAGCCCTTTATTGGGGGAAAGGAGACCATTAATTAATTATTATTACAACCATTAATTAATGGTTATTAATTAATAATCATTAATTAATTATTAATTAATAACCATTAATCAATTATCCTTTCACATAACATGCTTTCAGCTTGCCAACAAGTAAGAAGTTTCACAATCAGTGCACTGAAAAACAGCAAATTGAAATGAGGTGGAGGACACCTGACTACATAATATCAGTCTTTATAATGTATTGCCTGCAAGGTTCAGAACATGTTCACGCCCTTGTACTTTGTATGGTTGTCCAAAAATAGTATCTCAGATTCATCAAATTCTCTGAACTTCTAGCCAGATCCATTATATAATTTATGTGTGTTCACTTAAATTTTGCCCTAATGTTTGACATTTCCCAATACTTTTAATGAAATTTGTTGTTGTAAATTATTTTTACTTGGAAAATGTAGTCTAGTATCCCAGGCTACCATATTACCTATAAAGAAAATCTACTCTCTGTGTGTTCATGTCTTAGCAATAAAGGCACAAGTTGGTATTTATACAAAGATTGATTGATGTAAAATATAAGGTGGCATTAAAAGTAAACAAAATCCTTAAACTGTGCACTACATGACCATTGAGCCAATGGACCATGTACAAGATGCAGCACAAAGCCAAAGAGAATAGATACATCAGTGCTGCTACCACTTAACTAGAGCTAGTAACTACTGCTATTTCTAAATTCACGGAAGAAATGTGAGGACCGTCACAGGGAATGGCAAGACCCTGAACTGTAAGAGAGAAGCTGTTACTTTTGGTTAAGCAAGGTGTCTTTGCCAGGGAGCAACCAGGCGAGAAGGGCAATAGAAAATTAACCCTCTAATCCTTCACATCCACAGCCTACTGATCAATGCTGAAGCCTTCCATTGGCTACACACTACCTGAATCCTGCAATTATGGGTGCAGAATGATGTGGTCTATAGCAGGCATTCTCCTGGAGCACTCGCATGGTCAAGGAGTCAACAGTAGATTTGATAGACAAATGGGAACTGTGTAGATGAGGCAATTTTCCAGAAGATTAGTTTTCTCATTGATCCTATGATTTGTGGCTTATAGAGGTTTGGTAGAATGATGTGGGAAAATAATCAATTTTATCAAATTTCACTCTTACAGAAAAAGTTTTGCTTCCTTTTCTGACAATCATATTCATCAAAATATCTCTTTACTCATGCAAAAGGAAAAATGTATATTTTTCAAATACTTACACCTCCATCTGTGTCAATGTGTATGTGAATGTGTGTATGTATAATGGAGATATGGTGAGAAACATTCCTTTTTAAAAATATATTAGCTGCACTACAATAGGATATAGCAGCTTTGTTTTAATGATTTTTGAGTAAATAGTTGACATTTTAAGAAGTTGTTAAAGGATTACAGAACACCAATTATTGAAAATGTGATTTTATAACAGCTTTTAATCCCCATGGAATATAGAAAAATTGAAAACACACACACTAAAGTGCCATTAGTAGAAATAATTGTACTTTAAACTCACATACAAAAATTCTCAAGCATAGAGAATAGACAAGATTTCTATTAAAATTAGAAAATGTAGCAAGAACAGTGTCTAGGTAAACAAGAGAAGTTTAATTATTATGCTTGGAACACAAAGCTGGAAGTAATAATTTTTCTCTCAATTTCTGTAGATAGCTTCCAGGTTTTTCTGAAATATTTACTAGGGTTGGTTCTACCATGAATAAAAGCTTGTTAGTGTTCTGAGACAGAGAGTAAGTATCAGTTGATCTTAATAATGGCAGGAACGCAACAGGTTGCTGTCTCTGGCACACACTTGTAGACACACACCTGTAGGAATTATTTCTCTGAGCCTGAAGAAATTCAGGAGTGGTGAGAGGCAGTCTTTGTCTTGACCCTGATGCCACTCACCATATGTGAATGCAAAAACTTCTGAGTGAGTCAAACTTTCTCATGTTGAAGTCTTTCAAACGTCAGATGTCATATTTTAAAGCTGTCATTTAGCAACATGTAAAACAGAAACCATTGGTAAAACGAGTTGGAAATGTAGAGACATCCACATGTGTGTATGCACTATATATTTAAACAATAAATTGCTGCTGAATGTTCTCAAAAATTTCCTCATTTCAAATTTCAACCTATGTTTTATCATTTTCAAATAAAATTAATATTAATGAAAGCTTGAAAGTATGTCAAAAGTATTTTCTCTTAGTTATTCAAAAGCAAACTAGAGACAGAGTAGCTGTCCATATCTGAACTCTCCCAGAATAAATAACACAACTATTATAACCACTAGCATCCTTTTGCTACCCACTCCACTGGCACAATTCAACCGAGTCAATCATTTCAATAAAGTCCCAATTGCAGAAAGCTCAAATCAAACTCACACATTGTTCAAAGCTGTCCTTTTTCCTGTCTCCGGTTCTTCATGTTGCCCTGTCTGCACCTTTCCAATTAGTACTTTCAGCATAGGAATTTTGACAATAGTAACGGTGTGCCTTTCCCATTGCATCTTCTAGATGATACACGGTACCATTTTGTTCTACCACTGGACCTACTACTACACTGGATAGCTTGCTTACATTGTTTTCTTCATTAAAGCCACCTTTTTCAGTGTATCTTTTTCAGATCAAGTCTGAACTGATATATCCATTCTGCCTTCCTCCTTTCTGCTTCTACCAGCTAGTCTTCATTGTTGGAGCTCTGATTCAATTTCTGATACCACTACTCTACAGTGGAGATTTTTTAATTTACTTGCATCTTATTTATAAATATTAATATTGAATTATTACTAAATCGGGAATTATTTTCCTAACTAATTCAATAAGTTATAATATACTATTACCTCTTCTGTGGGTGGCTTACGATGTTTATTACAGAAGTTTGTAATCATACACAAGTTCAGAGACACAGTTTAAGTGAAACCACGGGCCAGTCACACAGCTTTAGGTAGATTTATTTTAGCTTCTGTTCTGACACATTACCTTTTCCAAAGAAAATTTAGAGATTTCAAAGAGTGCTTCAGTAGGTGTTCTAAAAGAGAAGAGCATAAAACCTCTATAATTGTGGTAGCAGTCATATTAACAAAATCAGTCTGCGTTCTGTTGTACTATCTAGTACTTACTACAAGTTTAGGGGTCTTGGTTATCTAACAATTAGTGATTTGTTAAGTAAGAATTGAGTTGAAACTGACATGTATTTTCTCTTCCAACTTCATGTGTTTTCTTTTATACAATCTACTGAGTAAATACATTTTTTTTCTTGAAACTGCAGTTATCAAACATTGTCCAGTAATACAACCTCAGTATGGATTCTGTTCTCTCCCAATCTTCATATTCTTTTCTTTGAGCATTTTCTTAGTTTCTGGTACTATAGGATTTTCAAAATTATCTTGTGTTTCTCCAGCTTTTCTTAAAGACCTTTCTTTTTAAATAAAAGTAGAAAGAAAAAACAAAAACATAATTTCTTTGAAACCAGGGACTGTTTTCTAGGAAGTATTACCTGCAGGTTGACAATGTTTGTGGCTTTAGAAAAATTCTTCCAAATACCATTCAGAGAATAAGGCTTAGAAAATAGATATTTTTACTATATTTCAACCCATATATATAAAATAAATCAATACACTGATTATCTGATAATTTGATGCATGTAATCTAATTATCTACCCCATCTACCAGTCATCTAGTCTCCATGTCAATAAGTCCTTTCTACGACAGATACCTGCTTCTCATGACAGTACATATACTAAACAATAGAATCATGTCATCTGTGTGCACTCAGTTGACGCTGCTCCTCCTGTTTCCAAAGGATTTCCTTCTCACCACTGTAGTCAGACAAGTATGACACTGTCTCTTAGGAACGCTTCTTCCTACATCTAATGTTTTTCTGCGCCTACCCCAAGGAAGCTAATAACATCCTCACTCTACTTGGTGTGCAGTTTTAAACCACTGCATGTTCTTAGCTCCTACATCCACCTGTGTTCTCAATGTGCTTCCTTGTCTTTGACCACTGCATTAATCTCTTGACAATGCTTTTCCTTCTCATTCTGTTATCTCTGCCTCCCCTGCGTCTGGGTCTGTCTCTCCTGCCTGCTCCACCTACCATCTCTGTGTGTTTCTTTTTCACTCTAAAAATTCTCAGATTTTTTTTTACTTGTCTAATTTTACAAGAAAATGCACCAGTGTTTCCCTTTATTTCTAGAATTTTTTCAATTATTTTCTCCATTTGCCTCCCCATTTATGTACTTCCTCTGATATTATTTATACAGCTCCCATTTTTAGTTTTTGTATCTTACATTTGTACTTACATGGTGACTGTTCCTATAGCTTCTTGTGGTTTTCTGGGAGGATTTCTTAGTGTTAACTCCAAAGCTTCTTAACCATTCTTTACTCAGAACCATCTAATGCATTGACTAGTCTATCTTTTTGTGCATTCCTTATAATTATTCTACCTTGTTTAGCAATTATTTGATGATTTTGATGCATTCCTCATCACTAACATGTTCTGATATCTTTCTGTATTTAGTTACAGTGCTGATATTGGCATCATGTATATTCCAATGTGGCTACTTTGTGGTGGCCATTAGCCATTTATTGAGTATTTAGTTGTGCATGTATACCTTATTTCTGAGTACTTATTGTCTTAGATGTACAATTTTACCCCTTTGTGATTTGTGGGAGGACACAGCTTTGGGTCAAGACTCAGTCTACACCTTCCTGAGAGAATAGGCTAAGAGCCAATTTCTACTACTATTAAACTACTCTAAAGTACCTTCATTTTTAACCAGTTCAAAATCAAGGGATTTGCTGTTATGAGATGCTGTTCTAGGAAGAGACAATATCCAGTTTTAATATCACCATCTCTGGGGATGTGGAAGGGAAAATAAATACCTGGGAAAGAACTTTGTTGAAATCTCTTTGCAATAGGCTTTGCCCCTGAAGGCATAGGGGGGTCTGGCTAACCTGATCTCTGGACCGCTTGGAAATCACTCTTTCCTAGCAGTGTCTGCACCTGAGGTCAGTGTGTAACCACTATGTACATCTGTGTGTCCTGTTTGTGAGCACATGTGCTGTACTCATGTTTCTAAATAACCTTTGCACATGTGACCGCTCACATGCTTGCCTTTATCTTCTAAGCTGTTTCCCCACTTAGGGTACCTTTGTTACCTACTATAACTTCTGCTATAGATGGTGTTGTAGAGAGCTAAACTATTCCTTGCCCAAAATACAGGGTATCTATTGTTGCTGCTGTGAACAAGCACTTTGCCTTGACAGTGAATTGTCTACTTGAGTAATGGCAGAAGTGGTAAATGGAATGTTAGGATATCACTTTATCAAAAACTTCACAGAGATTTGTTACTAAAATTTAAAACATGACCACAATCACGGTACTGTCTGAGCGAAAGAACATAGACTATACATGTGTATTTTCAAATATGGACATGGACTATTACGTTAATATGAATCAAGATATACACATAATGAGAACATAAATTAATAGAAGAAATATATCATTTTGCTATATTAATGTTTCATTATTTAGATCAGTTTGCGCAAGTAACTTCAGAGAAGTAATTTGTTAGTGGAAAGACTGTAGTAAAAATGAAACAAGGCCTCTGAGTCTGAGCTAGCTGCGTGAACTGGCTGCTGTTCTGGTTCAAAAAATTAATGACCAAATGCTTAGGCAGAGCTACTCTTCAGAGCTGGAGCAATAGCTATGGGAAAGTTCACCAGAGGAAAACAAACCAAAGTCAGCATCAACATATACGTAGTTGGGTTGTAAAGGAGAAGTTTTAGAAAAAAATTATACAGATTTATTTTATAAGAAATGTACAACATTTTGGAGAATGAAGAGATAATTCATCTGGTAAAGATTTGCCACAAAGGCCTTTATATTATATTACTTATACTTATTAAACAGTAATAGAATATATGAAATATTATATTATCATATCATCAGTGAGAAAATAACTCAAATTTCAAATTTAACAATGGTAATGTATAAAGAAGGCTAAAGCCATATTAGTATTAATAGTGTATGCATTGATTTATACTGAATGTTTCTAAAAATTTTTATTCTCTATTACCTATAATAAGCTAAAGGTCACTGAACAAACCTCAATACCGAACTATGAGTGGTATATAGATTTTATCTGATATCCATCATTATGTTAGATATGGATATCAACACAATACTATTAAAAATAATTCAAAATAATGTAAATGTATATGTCATATGTATTAAGAAAGAAGGTTTCTTTTAGCACTTTTGCATCACAAGTATAATTTATTTGAATGCACTACTTTTAACTGGCTTATAGAAACAACCTTCCTCAATTTCATTTATAAAAGTGATATTCTTTTACCTCTTTAAGAAAAGGAATATTCACAAATAATCACAAAGATACTTTGAACAGTAAAAAAATGTGTAATTTAAGGTTTTAATAGAATGATATGAAGAAGTATCTTCAAAATACTGAATGTATATATAAGCATTAACATATTACAACTACATAGAAAATCTTTACTCTTTATGCATACATAAAGATTAAAGAATAGTGAGCAAATCATTAAGATGGGAAATTATGTTAATAAAAACATTATATTCAGATAAAATTAGAGAGGAGTCAATTTGTATTAGATATAATAGTAAGAAAGATAAAGAAAATATTTTATATTTGAATCCTCCCTTTTGTGCAAGTGATATTATGCATTTTTCATAATCTTATAGAAACTGTAAGAGGAAGAAAAGGCCCCTAAAATATGTGGGAGTTTGTATAGTCCACATAACAAAAGTAATCTAGAACAAAGGAGATATAAAGTTATGAAATATTTGTTTACATGTGTATATGTATATTTTATGTGTGAAAATATCATTAAGCATAGGGCATGTCTGGACAGTTCAGTTCATTCCATAAATGTACATACATGTAAGCACTGTAAAGGGAAAGCTTCCAGCTGTCTCTATAGATGACTCAATATCTGCTTATGGGAAAACCTCTTAGCAAAATAAGACTAACAGTGAATTTCTTAATTTGATAAAAGGAATTTCCCAGAAACATATATCAAGAATGTTTTAAAATATAAATTGTTAAAAATATTTTGCTTAAGTTACTAATAAAAGCTAAAGATCAAAGAAGACTGTTTTTGCCTGGTTTCTGTCTGGGCTTCAGGACGAAATGATAAGTTGCTAGCAGGGTTAAGCAGATGGCTCATTGGGGGCATCTGTGATCTCAGCCTTGGGAGACAGCGCTAGCAGGACCACTTGGTCTTGTTTGCCAGCTTGTCTAACTAGTTGCTGAGCTGGAGGTTAGTGAAAGACCTTGTCTGAAATTAAAGGGAGGACAGGAAGGTGGCTCAGCAATGAAAGGAGGACTATATAGCTCAGGGACCAAACACTTGCCATGGAGTTTTTATTCCCAGAAGCCAAGTAAGAGCAGATTGGGCACATCAACTTACCAGTAATTCATAGTTTTTGCATGCATAGAGCAAACTGGCTGGTGAAACAAACCATATCATGAAGCTATGGACTCACTTTAGACAACTTGCCTAAATGAATAAAGTAGACAAGGATCAAGAAATATTCCTGATCTCAACATCAGGCCTCCACATTCAGGCACACACAAGTATGTTCACATGCATAGACTGACAGACAAAAAGACACAAGGACATACAGACTCATGCCTCAGACTCATGAACATGAAAATCAATAAATAGGAGAACAATAGAGCATGATATCATATGTCAACCTGTTATCAACCACTGCTTTGCACATGTGCACACACACAGGTTTGCACATACATGTACACAGACACTCATACATACACACATGAAGAAGTGAAAAGGAGTTGTCTCTATGGAAAACTACCAAAATTAAGAACCAAAGTAACTGAGAGGCCATGGCCCAGCCTGTCATGGTGATGCGTGGACCAGGCAGAATGGGTGCCGCTACAAAAAGCAGGTATGTTGTATGGAGATGTGAGAGATAGAGAAACAGAGCAGTTCAGATGCTGTGAAGAGAGCCAGAACTGGAGATGTGTCAACAGGGAGACAGACTGATGTGAGAGGCATGTTCTGCCACCAGAGTCCATGGTGATGCCCAGGCCAGTGCTGCTGCCAAAGAGCATGTCTGGGTCCATGGTCCTGCTGCATCTGTGTTGATGATAACGTTGGTGGCCTGTGTTATCACCAAGAACCATGAGCATGCCTGTGGTCTGGACTACTATCTGAGGCCGTGTTGATGTGTAAAAGCCTTGTAGAGCTGGTGCTGCCCTCACTGGCCCTGGGAGTGCTGGTCCCAACCCTCACTGGAGAGTTGGTACCAGTGGCAAGGGCAAGGGAGAGCTGGCTCTGCTTTTCGAGGGAGTGGAGGGAGGCTGTCCTAGTGGAGGTCTGGGCTTACCAGCACAGCTACTATCCAGGTCCATAACCAGGGCTTCGAGTTTGCCCATCACATCTAACCCATCTATGACTGCTGGAGTTCATGAAGAGACTGGTCTGGCAGAACCATAGTCGCAGTATCTCGACGACTCAGGGCAGTAGCAGAACAGCCAAGAAGAGTCTCATTGAGGGTACAGTGTAGCAGAAGCCAGAGAGAGGCCTTGAACCAGAACCAATGATCATTGCAATAAACATTTGTAAGGAAAATTGTTTGAGCAAAATAATATATGGCGTGACACACTGAAGCTCCCAAAGCTACTACATTAGAATATGTGATGGAGAAGAGGGAAAGATGAAGGAGTGAAGTCATTTTTTTAGATTTATTTCTTTGAAGGGGGTAAATGCTATAACGGTCGAAAACAGACACAGTACTCGGAAATGAGTTGGATTAATGGGTGAATCAATCCCACACCAGTTTGGATTCATAGGGGTATTTATTTTAGGGGAAACTTACAGAATACTGACAGCCAGGAAAGGAGTCTAATCGCTGGAGCAAGAGCCGGAACCAAGAGCAGAACCAGAAGGTGGAACATAGAGAGAGCCGAGGCTTGCCGCTCTTTTCAAAAGAGAAATAGACCACGCCCCAGTGGGCTGGTCTTTCAGCGGTTATTGGCTGAAGGAGCGGAAGGTGCTCCCGCAGCATTGGATTAGAGTGCATGATGTGAAATTCATAAAGAACCAATTAAATTTGTAAATTAAAAAGAACCCTACAGATAAATTAACTGTGCCATTTTGAAGATTAGCACAAAAGTTTATTATAAATCAAAAGTATAAAAATAAATGGCATTCTTGTATGCAATATAAATTATTAGAAAGATAGATATAAAATAATAAAATAAATTTAATAATAGTTGTATAAAACTGTTGAGGAGAAAATATAAAACTTTGTTTACAGACAAAGGCAAGTGAAATCAGCTAGGAAGTGTACCATGTTTCTGTACAAAAGAGTGATTATCATTCCCTCAGACAGGGCTAGGGCTACTATACAATCTTAATGGAAAACAAAAATAGAAAATCATGAAGCTTAAACCTTTAGCATTAAAGTTCATATGAAACTGAAACACAACTGTTAGACCATAAATAAATGAATATATATTAGAAATCTGTAGAAAAACAGCTATAATAAGCTATAATAAAACTACACAATAAATTATATAATGACAATTTGTTTTCCACAGTCTGAGACCAGGATCAAAGATATCAACCTGAAAAAAAATCCAATTTCATTGTTTCAAGTGTTTAAAGAGCATGTGAGTTACCTATAATTAGAATAAGAAAGGCTTTTTAACCTTTTATAAAAAATTTATTACCCTTATTTTTTTATTGGGAGTGGCACATAAGGGTCATGTTACATACATGAAAGCCATAGGATAACTTCGTGAACTCATTTCTCTCCTTCCACCATGTGGGCCCCAGGTATGGAACTGAGACCATCAGTCTAGGAAGAAACGGCTTTGCCTGTTGGGCCAGTTTACCAGCCCCAAAGAAATGATTTCTAAGCTAAACCAAGCAAAACAACAATCCCCAAATCACTAACTCCTGTCCCTAGGGATTTAATGTCCTCTTTTGAGGACACACAAATGAAACACAGAAATACATGCAAGCAAAACATTAATGCAAATAAAATTTAAAAAAAGAAGTAGACAAATTAGTAGGGTTTATTATATAACCTATGAAAATAGATTGCATTATATGAAAATAGGCTTTAGCATTAAATAGGAATAATATTCCATTTCTTATTGGATTATGTGTTCACTTTGTGGCCAATTTCTTGAGTTCTTTGTATATTTTGGAGATCGTCTGATCTCTGTCTGTTGTGGGGTTAATGAAGATCTTTTCCCATTCTGTAGGCTGTTGTTTTGTCTTGTTGACAATGTCCTTTGTTTAAACAAGATTTTCAATTTCAGGAGGTCCCAATTATTAGTTGTTTCTCCAGTGTTTGTGCTGCTGGGGTTATAGGGAAGTGTTCTAAATTTTGACCTTTTGTGTGGGGGAGGGTTGTGGTTTTTTGAGACAGGGTTTCCTTGTAGCTTTGGTGCCTGTCCTGGAACTAGCTCTTGTAGCCCAGACTGGCCTCAGACTCACATAATCCAATAAAAAAAAATGGAGTACAGACCTAAACAGACAGCTGTCAATAGAGGAATCTAAAATGGCTGAAAGACACTTAAGAAAATGTTCAACATCCTCACTCATCAGAGAAATGCAAACCAAAACAACTCTGAGATTCCATCTTACACCTGTAA
>LOEQ01006662.1:80275-91319 GCA_001685075.1 Bramus lutescens | reverse complement strand
AAAAATGGATAGAGGCCTTCTTTAAGAGGCTCTGCTGAGCAACGTAACACTTGAGCAGCTGGCATGGTAAATAGAAACAGCAAGCTAAGTGAAAACGACTGCAGGCACCAACTTCCTAGAACCGGGTAGTTAAATGCAGCTTTGTGTTAAACACAGCTCCCAATTAAATGTTTCTCTTGACCAAGCCTATGGGCTTAAAGCTTGACTCTGACAGATCTGAAGAAGGAGCAAAGACAACCACCAGAGCCTCATGGCAGAGATACTAGCTGCCACTTAGGAGTTTAACATTTGACTCACGTGGTCACAGAATGCTACAGATGCAGATTAAAACAGTTCCAGAATGGAAAAACAAAAACAAAAACAATCAAACAGGTTACAGTGTGTGTAGCTGCTTAAGGACGAAAAGAAATTAGATATAGACAGTCACAGGAAAAAACGCAAGTAATTTGAAAATAATTAAGTAAAGTCTTTAAAGAAAGTAAAATAATATAAAAAGAATAAACAATGCAAGGATTTTTATTAAAAGGGATTCTTAATCCTGTATGGTATTTTGTTGACTTTGAATTTTTGGAATGCATTTGAGTGAAAATCAGATGCTGAGATTCATGGAGTAGTAAAAAGAACTGCTGAGCTAAACCAGGCTAGCTATTTTAGGGGCATCAAAACTGTAAAATGGAATTCAGAAAATGCATGGCATTGGGGGAGAGATTGCTTATGCTTTTGTTTCCAAAAGAAATAAATAGCTGTGGATTCTTTCAAAATTAAAAAAAAGAGGGAAGTTTATATTTGTTAAGCTGAGATAGAAAAAAAATGCAATACTTTTCTTATTTTCAAAACCATATTATGGAAAATTTCAGTTCAATGACAAAATACTTAAAAAAATTATCTCAGGTTTTAGTGATGCAGTTATTGAAAGCAAATCAAATTTTGGTCTCAAAACAGAAGCTTCTAATGTTATTCTCTGCCCCAACCTTAATATATCTTCTACTCATAATTCCTCTCAATGCCTTTGTTCTTTTGCATGTGAAAGGTAGTTTCTCCCAATATCTACATGGTTTTGGATTTGAAAGGTCTTTTATGGAAATGATTATCTAGTTAGATTTAAATAACTTACACCTTCTTTTGAACTGTTGATATAATGGTCAATCTAAAAATTAAAAATAACAGGATTTGGTACATGACCAGTTAGCTGACTAATGCCAGCACACTCTGGTTCATCGCATGGCTGGGTCCCAGTTCACCGAATGACAGCAAAGCGTATGCAGTTTACTACTGTTTTCATTTTGTTAAATGTTCATTTACTACATACATGTGTGAGAGAAGATGGGCACGGTAGTGCCGTCGTTGGCATCTGAGTGTCAGAGGACAGCTTTCAGGAATTACTCCTTTCCTTCCATAACAGACTCCAGGGACTGACCGCAGATCACTGGACATTTGGGCTAAGTTCTTTAACTCACTCAGCCCATCTGCCATCCCCAGAGCAGCAGTAAGGTTATTGCACTCAAAACACTTCTGTGGATTTGAGTTGGACACCTACCGATCACTCCTTGGAGAAATATATTTCTTTATAACACTAAACCTAATTGCTGACCCAGAGAAGTTTGAAATCAAGTTTAATTTCCTCCCTATTACTTGACATGCAACTGTTAAAATTTTCATGCAATGCATTTATTCTCCATGGTTCCTTTATTGTACAACCTGTCATGACAGCAGCCTTAGACACAGCCACAAATAAATTAAGAAATCCATCTGACTGCATCTTACCTATTTCAGTGACTTTTATTGTAACCAAGTCCAATTGAAGTATGAGAATATTTATTACTGCTTTTCCACTTGTAAGTCCTCACAAGAAAACACAGTTATACAAAAAGTACACCAGATCCGTGGTAATGAAATTTTAATCTACCAAAAGAAGTTTTACATGCACAAATTCTCAAATATTGCTTATTATGAATTTATTTTTTATTTTAAAATTTATTTATTTTATGTACTAACCACAGCTCCCCCTCCTTTCCTCCTTCCACTCCCCTGCACTCTGCCCACACCCCACCCCCATCCACTCCTAAGATACAGTAAGGCTTCCCACGGGAAGCCAACAAAGTCTGGCATATAAAGTTGAGGAAGAACTTCTATGTGAATAAAGTAAAAATATTGTTTACTCACAAGAATTTCTTATTTATGGATGCTATAATTCAGGTTAATTGATTATTAATTTATTTAGGATACAGCTCATATCAATGAGAACTTTCAGATGTTTCTGAGAGATAAGGGAAAAATGTCCAAGAGTTTAATATTTGAATATATGCTGATATAATGTTGCATGTAGTCTTATATCCCTTTAGGTATAACTTAAGACAGTGGTGAAAGATTTAAATTCATTGCTGCTTCCAATTCAGAATTGAAAGCTAAATGATTCTGTACCATTATAAATCTTTTAACAATCTTTGTCCTCGTGTAGTCAAGGATAATCCACTTAATTCATGTAGATGTAGGACCTACTTTATGTCAGATACTGTTCAAAGTAACTCATAAATAATAAATTACTTTAAATGATGGAATGATGTATTGTTAGTTATTGTTTTTGTTTTACACAGAGAGGTTAAATTTTAAAAGGCACATATATTTTAAATAAATTTCCAGTAGCTATACAACCAGTGGTTTGGTGAATATTAACCAAAATCCAGATTTTGATCAAAGCTGGCCTCTTTTTCAAAAATCACATTGATATCTCTTGTGTCCATAATTAGGGGATGATACCACTAGCAAGTTATGGAAGTGAGAGGAAAATTTGCAGATATCATGTCTCTCTTTTCACCATGTGGTTCCAGAATCAAACTGAGGTCACAGTACCTCTATCCACTGTGCCTTCTTGCTGACACCTGCCTGTATAGTTTCATGGAAAATCACCTAATCAAACAATAATGAGAGTACTCCATTATAAATACATAGGGTCACTTGATCAAAGGAGGTGAACTCTGTTGACATTGTGAATAACATACATTGACCAAAACAAAACAAAGTAAGACAAAGGACAACAAAAAAAAAAGAAAGAAAAAACCCAAGAGGACTCTCAGAAGCTGTGTTTTGATCCTCCTTTAACTATGTGTATAGCCAGTGAACCACACTAGAAGGACCACATCCATAAGTTGTGGAAAGTTTTCTACAGAAACATCTAAGGAATTGTATTTGACCTCAAGAAATAAAACATGTGAAATGTTAAATTATCAATGGTCCTGGCTTGATGGTGTTCTATTTTTTTTTTCAGAGAATGGAGAAGGGTTAGAAGAATAAATTAAAGCTATAAGTATATCCCTATATACCTATTCTTTTTACAGTCTATACATGACTAGCAAATTTTAATATGTATGGCTCCTAAGATACTTCTTTTTCAGATGTGTTAATAGCTCATTGTTATTCACTAAGCACACACACATTGTTGTACACTTCCCATCATGATGCCGGTAAAATGTTAGATAAGAGTTTCATTGTGGTATATTGTAAACTTTATTAATATTAATGTTGCAAAAACAGTAATATGGACCTAAACTTTGGATTCATAACTCACTTCAGCAGATGTTTCTGCATTGATATCTCAGACATAGGAATCAAGAAAGGTAGTGGAAAATGCTAACGTGGTATTAATTATCAGTACAATTTGCCTCAATTGTTTCTTACTTGTACAATAGACTTAAGTAAATTTCATTAAACTTATTGTTGAGGTTTACATTTTGTTTTAATAATTCCTGTTTCATTCTAATTCCAGACCGGTATGTTATAGTTGGCAGTAACCACCATGATATATACAGCTATAATGGACAGGAATGGGCCAGCAGTATGGCAGTCATCACAGCGCTTATCCAAGCCTTGATGTTAAGAGTGAATAAAGGATGGAGACCAGAGCGTACCATTGTTTTCTGCTCATGGGGAGGAACAACTTGGGGCAACATTGGCTCCTATGAATGGGGAGAGGTGAAATAAATTCATTAATTTTAACCTTCTATTTTATTTCTATTCCTTCCATACTTTTATTTTCCAGATATTTCAGTCTAATATTATTGAAGGCAAATAAATAATGAACTACTCAAAAGGGCTTCCTATCTATTAATTTCTAAGAAGAAATTTGAGTTATTCCTTTGTGGATTTTGTAAGATTTAAAACTAATCTTACTCCACTGCCTTCTTGCTCTCACACCCACATACCTGCATATCACTTGCAGTAATGTTTGCTTGATCATTCTACTTAGGGGAACACACACACATGAAATGAAAAAAAAATAGTCTTAAAGAATGTAAAAGAAAGACCCCATTTACTTTTAAAAAGGGAAATAATCTTAAAGCTCAGAAAATGTTTATTGGTATAAGTAAGCTCAGCAAGACCTGCAGAGCCCTCTAATGAGATTCTTTTCAAAAAGTGTATTTCTAATGAAGACACTCCAATGTTTGAAACTTTCTTAATTCCAGCATGAAAAACTAGTTTTTGAAACAAAATTAAAGTTCGTTTCATAACTTCAAGACCAGTAAAACAATTTAAAAGTACCTTTTTGCATGTTTATGGATTTGTACTATTTTAAATAATTATAAAACAATGAAATTGTGATTCAATTTTCTAATAAATGTTAAGAAAACATCTTAAAGAATGTTTTAAATACTCTTCATTGTGTCTACAACTTTCACAATTAATTTATATTAATATTTATTCAACAAGTATGCACAAATGACATCCATAAAATACATTTTTTACATTACTTCTTAAGTTACATATTTTAAACCCAAATTTATAGAGAACAGTACTGCAAAAATTCCTTGGAATTATTTAAATGTCAGTCATCACAGTCCAAAAATTAAATAAATATGAATTTGTATGTATTGGGCCATTTTTTCAAACTACATGAATATTTTGTGCTTCATAAAATATAAATTTATTTTAAGTACATTGTGAATTCATTTTTCCTTTTGAAAACTCTGTAACTTCCCAGCACAGAATAAATAAAAAATCTGCTATGGCACATGAGTTCCAAAGAATACAAAGCTTGTTTGTATACACACAAACAACAAAAATAGACTCAGCAGGTAGTATTTACATATTTTTTCATACATATGCATGTATATGAATGCAGTAATAAAGAATAAAAATAGGTTATCAACTTAAAGGATTGATTAGGGTCATGAGGGTTTGGAGTGAGGGTACTTAGGAGAGGTAGAGGGAGGAATGGATAAAGGGAAAATAAAATAATCCTATTCAATTATTATATATTTAATTAAATCTACATATATATGTAGGGTGCTCTCTCATGTATGTGTTTATGTGTGTCTCAAACTGAGCAAATTTACAAATTTATTTACCTTCTAAACTCTTAGATGAGTAGATGGACAAAGACAAAAGTAATAAAATGATCAAGGATTTTCAGAGTTCACTATTGACGAATAAAAAATGTAACTATAATTTTATATATAATATGTTAGACCACTGTTTCTCATAAAAACATTTAAATGTCATCCATTTGAAGGGAAGTGTAGACCCTTGGTTGCTCATTCTATTTACTCTTATGCAATGGGTGTCTTCTGAGAATGAAACACTTTTGCTTGTATTGATCCTGAGTGGAAGTGAGCAAGAAACAATTTTGATCATGTCCCATCTTGCCCTCCATGATTTTGCTTACATAGGATACCCTGAAAACACAGCTGAAGTTAACAGAATTAGCTGCTCAAGAAACTTTTAAATGGTAATTTTATCCACACAAGTAATAGATAACTGGCTTAGGACTGACATTGATCCTTGTGAAAAATCATGGCCTTTCTTAAAACAAGATCTTTTAAAATACTATTCCTTATGTGAAGAATATTTTTCACATGCTCCTCTGGAAATACTACAAATTTTAGAGTAAGGAAATAGGAGTTCAAATCTTTTTTATTACGGGTATGTTATTTTGACAAACTTGACATCTCTGAGATTAGATTCCTCAAGTAAGTATATGACTGTCTCCTGCAGTGCTCATGAAAATCACATTATCTGAAAGAGGAAATGTCTTGTGCTCATGATTTGCAAGGAAGTGTTAAAGGGGGGGATCTTATCCTCATGTGTTAAGAGGGGGTATCTGTATCCTCATGTGTTAAGAGGGGGTAATTTTATCCTCATGTGTTAAGAAGGGGTAATTTTATCGTCATGTGTTAAGAGTGCGCTCATGTGTTGCAAGGAAGTGTCTATGTGACCATGTGTTATGAGAATTGTTTTCATAAAATTTACGTAATAATGGACAATTTTTATCATATTGTATGTGAAATTATTAGTTTTAATTACTCATGTGTTTATTAAAAAGATGAATTACTTATAAGTAATTGATCATCTATCTCAATTTGTAGATAAATTTCCAACATTAAGTAGAGATAAATCAAGGATATAAGCCCCTCCGAGCTTTCTCCTCAGCGTGGGGTCAGAAATCTTCAGTACTGCAGGGCAGGAATAATAAACTCAAAGGCAGGCCACTGAGTCATTCATGACATATGGCACTCGTGAGGGTTTTTATAAGGTAATATTTTCAGGCTCACAATTCTTTTTTGCCTAATTTTCCTTGAAATAAGAGTTTATTGATACAAATTAGTGTACTACTTCACAGGAAAAGTCTGTCAGCCCTAACCAGTTGAAGCTCAGCAATTATGTTCTCTAATTCAATGACTATAGCATTAGACACTATCTTTGAAAAAAAAATGCCTTATCTAACTGTGTTCTGCAATTGAACTGAACATTATACTAACATT
The DNA here is from genome assembly GCA_001685075.1 of Bramus lutescens. Lineage (NCBI taxonomy): Eukaryota > Metazoa > Chordata > Mammalia > Rodentia > Cricetidae > Bramus > Bramus lutescens. The sequence continues at coordinate 84,564 of LOEQ01006662.1, read as the reverse complement.
TCAACTCCTTTCTCTTAAAATGATTACTTTATATAAGCACTGCTTTAGCATCAGTCTGATTATGCTTATCAGAGTAAAGCAAGGTTGAGGAAGAGTTTACATATAGAGGGAGAAAGATTATCCTTAACATATAAGAAAGTATTTTACACCTTCTTTATTGTAAGAATCATATTTTAACATCAAAATATTTATTATCCTAATAAGGTAGAATGTGTTATTTTAATTGCACCACTGGTAGAACTTTTAATTTTTTTTTTATTTCAGGATCTTGCAAAGGTTCTACAAAAGAATGCTGTGGCCTACATTAGCCTTCATAGTCCTGTTCGCGGCAACACCAGTCTGCATGCAGTAGCATCTCCATCTCTGCAGCAACTGGTTCTAGAGGTAAGGTGGACCAAATGTCGGGGAATAATTGTTCAAGATTACATTCTCCTCTCTAGGTTAATGTTTCTTGGTTTATTTCATTTAAGTAATCATAAAATGATAGGTAAGGATTTTGAAGAATTGCCTGTCATTGCATAGGTTTGCTTATCTATTTGTCTGCCTGGTTGTTTTGGAGAAGTCTCCACATGTAGCCCTGAGAGGCCTAGAATTCATGTGGTAGACCAAGTTAACCTATAATTTAAGATACCTCGGGCTCTGCCACCAAGTGCTGAGTTTACAGATGTGGGTTTTTTTTTTCTTTTTCAATAATGAAATTTGTGAGAAAGGAAAAACTTATTTTTCAATAAAATGTTGTGAACTGTAAAGTTTATGACATCCCACTGATAATCATTTCTCACATAACTCAGGATTTAGCAAACGTTTTTTCCTCGTTTTTGCTCCCTACTTATATTTTTCATAACATTTTCTGAACATGAAGGTGTCTGTGCTGTTTCTCCATACACAGAAAACCACATTATCACTGGGGCACGGTTTCTGTCCATTTCCAGTCTCCATTGGCAAACACTGAATATGACTTTTCGAATGGCCACAGGGCTTCCAGTAAGTATCATTGGAACTGAACTAGACAGAGATGAAACATGCCTCGAGTCACCATAATACTCGACTGAAATTTAATGCAAATGACTACATTATGACTTTCATAAAACATTTTCTAGTTTGATAATTTTCATTGGCATTTTCATATATCATACAATAAAGAAAGACATTGAAAAAGATCACATGGAAAAATATAAACATTTATTTTCAGCTGTGCCCTAGTGTGCACACTGTGAATTGTATCTGGCTCCTTTACCAGATTCACAAGAAATCCACTGAGGAAACAAGCTGCATATTTTTCCCTGGGAATTTCAGATACTTCTAAATAAGTGGGTGGCCAGGAGAAATAGCCCAGATACTGAGCAATGGAAAAAAGACTTCATTTGTTGGCTTGTTTTTCTTTTGTATACATAGAGAATGACACTAAGACACACAGCTCTAGAGTTGAATTAGATAAATATACTTTTCTTTTTATGTTTTAAATTCTATTCATTATTATCTGAAACTTTAAATATAATATTTTATAATTATTTATTAATTTGCATGCAATGTATTTTGACCATATTCACCACCAACTCATCCTTTAGCTTCTTTCTGATACACCCTATCCTCTCAAATCCCTTCTCTATGCTATATGTCCTGGCCATATACCTGTCAGTGTGGAGCCATCAACTTGAGCATGGTTAATCAACCAAGAGGCCATAACCTTGAAGAAAGTTGACTTTCTCTTTTCCATCAGTTGTCTGCTATCAATAGCACCCCAGTTACTCCAGTGTTGACCTGATGCAGATCTTGTGTAGGGAATGACAAGTTTTGCAGGTCCACGAGTGAGTGCAGAGGTGCTATCATTTCCACAACATAATTTTCCCCTTGGTCTTCCACAATTCCTTCATCTTACTGCATTTCCATCCCTTCTTACATAATGCTCCCTGAGCTTTAGGGGTGGTGGCAGGGTGTGTTGTTGATATTCCTTCCACAGCTAAATACTCCATAAACACTCTCTGCACTTTGACCTGTTGTGATTTTCTGCAGTAATATTATTTCCATAGTATGAAAAGAGAACAGACAGAATGTGATGTGCTAAATACATGTGCAAACCTTTCAAAGTGAACATTTAATTAATAAAAACATAAATTAAAAATATGTTTGAATATTTTCATATGAGAAACTATAAAACATTTAGTATGTGCAGCCATTTATATGGGAGGAGGAAAGGAGTGTAAATAATAAATGTCCCATGGCAATATCCATTCTTATATATGCTTAAGAGAGAAACATTTTTGGTTCTGTATTGAAAATACTTATATACTAACCTTATATGAAAATGACCTTAAACTGTACTGAAAGAAAACTTCAATTTACTTTGATTAGTGTGTTTATTAATATTCACAAAACTATTTCATTTTGTGTGTCATAATAATGATAATGACAAATTAATTTGTTTTCCCAGAAAATCTATGATCTATCAATGACTTGCCAATCAAATATGAACCAGATACAAGAACTAAGGCTTTTGTTCAGCTATTTTTTCTGATATTTGTGTTCCTATGTTAATTGTGCTTTTTGGATCCATTTGTGTTTCTACTGTCTTAACAAATATAAAGCTGATCACATCACTTGAAATTGTTGTAAGTTTTAAAGTTGGACAAGTCTATTTAAAAACTCAGAGTATCATTTTTGAGTCCTGAATCTTTTATGTAAGAAATTCACATATATATATATTTAAACCATAACTTACCTTCCCCTGTTTTGTGTATTTACTGCTTCAGTGGACCAGATGGAACTAAAGTGAAGTGTATAAGAGAATATATGCTTAATACACATCAAGAGAATGTGCAATTATATAAAAATGTTACTAAAATACACTGGATATTAAATGTTAACATATTAGTTAAACAAAATTTGAGGTATGGATTTGGATCATTGTCTATAATCTTCAGTTTCTAAAAGAGTTAAACAAAATTTGAGGTATGGATTTGAATAATTGTCTATAATCTTCAGTTTCTAAAAGAGTTAAACAAAACTTCAGGTATGGATTTGGATCATTGTCTTCAGTTTCTAAAAGCACACCTCTCCTGGAGACTTCTGTGTGCTCACAGAATAATGACACTGTTTCTGTCCACCTGTCTATGTAGAACCACCAGAACTGCACATGGTAACTTTAGCTGATGCAGACAATCAGCTCCATAAGGCAGGAGTACCAATCAAAGTCCCAACATCAAGGTCTGGGTGTGTTCAAGTGGCTTCATTTCAGGATCAATGTTTGAGATGGCAATATCATCTGCTGTTTTCATGTAAGCTTTACCAATGGTCAACACAACTAAAGGATTTTTTAATTTATGAATCTCTTTTTAAAGTGCATTATTGTTTCAGAACTTTATTATATATAAAAAATAAACTTAAATTAGCCTACTGCTGATATTAAGAATGATTTTCTACTGCATCATTCAAAAACATTTAAATATATACTCTGTGTATATGCATTTGTATGTGAATGTGTTTCTGTGCATATATGTGTGAATTCACTTAGTTCTTCTGAATAAATTAATGTGAGATAAAGTCTTTGTAAAATGTCAATGTACAATAGAAGATAGACAAGTCAGAGGCCTTGGTTGATGACATGCATCTGACTTCATACAAAATAATTTATTACTGCTAAGATGGAGACAGAAACATTAGTTCATAAGACAAACATGCACATACCTCTGTCTCTACGTAGTTCTTCCCTTTCAGTTTTGCAATCGTCTTTCATAGATCACAGAAAGTATTGATTTTGCCCTAAGAAAAAGGGAAAGAAAATATCTTCCAAGTAGTAGTCAGTGCTCTGTATGTCTCAAGCAAATAAAGATGAAATTTCTAAGAACTTATTTGGGGAAGACCTGCGGCACTTATATATAAGAAAGTAGTTAATCTAGACATATTCAACTCACATATTATTTTTAATTACCTGACAGAAACTGGGCAATCTAACAAAAAACTATGTGACCACCCAAATACTGTGAAATTACAAGGTGCAGGCATTGCCACAAAAGCTTCTTAGAGTTGGTTAAGACAGTTTTCAAGTTTGTAAACTCTTTCAATTTTGTTTTAGATTTTCATACATACTAAGGTATGGTGCTTTGAATGAAAATGACACATATGTTTGAATACTTGTTTCACAGTTGGTGGAACTATATGGGAATAATTTAGAGGTGTGACCTTGGAGGAGGTGTGGCTTAGTTGGAGATGTGGTCTAATTGAAGAAGACTTTGTTGGAGGAGGTGTGGCTTAGTTGGAGATGTGGTCTAATTGAAGAAGACTTTGTTGGA
>LOEQ01006662.1:51125-80202 GCA_001685075.1 Bramus lutescens | reverse complement strand
ATGTGGTCTAATTGAAGAAGACTTTGTTGGACGAGGTGTGGCTTAGTTGGAGATGTGGTCTAATTGAAGAAGACTTTGTTGGAGGATGTGTGGCTTAGCTGGAGATGTGGTCTAATTGAAGAAGACTTTGTTGGAGGATGTGTGGCTTAGCTGGAAGACATGCATTACTGAGGGTGAGCTTTGAGGTTTCTAAAACCCACACCTTTCCATTAACTCTGTCCCTACCTGGTGCTTGTGGATCAGATATAACTTCTCAGCTACTTCTCCAGAGTCATGCCTGCCTACCTTCATCTGTGTTCCCCACCATAATCGTTATCGATTAACCCTCTGAAACTGTAGTCAATCCCTCAATTACATACTTTATTTTATATGTTGCCTTGGTCATCTTGTCTCTTCCCAGCAAAAGAAAGGTCACTAAGACCTAAGCTTTCCACCAAAATATGCAGTGCACATATATCAAACCACCCATATTCTTTTCTTCAGTGCATTGGGCCTAGAAGTGGGCAGGAATACTTCAGAATCCTTCCCCATGGTCTGTTGTAAACCTCCTTACTGGATATATATTCACAGAGAACTCAAGTTGTGCATGACATTGCTTTAAGTGTTTCTGAACAAAATGAGCTAATGAAATGCTCCAATTTTCCAGGAGCTTAGGACTATGCCAGAAACATAAAGCATGCAATAACAGCTAGAAAAAAATACCAGTAGGATATACACTGCAGCAGAATTCACAAGAATTAGACAATGGGATTAGTTGAATTTTAACACTTGCGTTAAAGGACAATACATGAAATACAAATGGACTTCAAATCAAACTCAAAGTCCAATGAGTCATGTAAGTCAGCGCCGATGATACCAAACAACTAATTTCTTTCAACCAGTTGTTTTAATGTTTCATTTCATTTCTTGGGTCAATCTAAGGGTGCTGATGATAGTCTTCTGTCCATCTCAAAACAAATCCGTGAAGCATTAGTTCAAATACTCCAGCTAGCAGAAATCTGACTTAAAGACAGTAGAGGAATTTGTTAGCATTTATGTTGATTTAATGTACTGTTAAATCCTTGGATATGTCCTTATATCTAATAAATAGACATATCCATATTAATCTTTAAAGTTATATGCTAATAAATAGGCATTGTCTTGAGGCAGTATCATGGGAACAAGACTTCTAAATGAGCTATCATCACCTAAATGGCCCTAAAGGGGAAATGATGATATATGTCTTTCAATAACAGACACCAAAATTTGGGAACCACACTGAAACCTGACTTCATACTGAGGATATTTATTTCACAGCACAAATGTCACTAAATCCAGAACCCAATAAATAGCATGCAACCATTCTCAGAGTTCTGATATCTCTTAAATGTATGTCTGTCCCTATTTGTATGTATGACTATGAAACCAGGAATGTTTTAAAAAAGAACTTACTATTTTCTAAATTTTGTTCATTTTATCACTATTTGATATTTTACATGGCCATATGTAACAGCTGTAACAGTTCAATTTTAAATGAGTGTTGATTAAACATGGTGATATTGAATATGCTACGATTTTGAAACATTATGAAAGTCATTTTTCCTAAATGAAAACCTACCAGTTCATTGAGAAATGCCCTGCATATTTTATTCCCAGAACATTTGAAATGTGTCTAGTCTAAGTGAATCAAAGACTTAACCAGAAACCCATGACCTTTGCCTTACATGAGATTTCTATTGCTATGATAAAACACTGTCACCAAGAGCAACTTGGAGGAGGAAAGTGGTTTTTTTCACCTTTCATCTTCTAAGTTATTCACTGAGGGAACCTGGGAAAAAAATTCAAAGTAGGGCCTTGGATAAAGCAGTTTGAAGCAGAAGCCATGGAGGAGCATTTCATACTGACTTTGCTCCCATAGCTTACTCAGTTTGCTTTCTTAGACAACTCAGGACCACCTACCTAGAGGTGGCAGTATCTGCAGTGAGCTGGGCCTCCTCCATTATCATCAACTGACTGCAGCTTGTGTAACAGAGATACACCTTGCCAGCAAGGCCTTATTAAATTTTGTTCCTGTTTTCTTTAACTCATTCAGTTAAACCATTCATGCTTTTAAATATGTTTGCTGTGTTGTCGTCAAACAAATGTCCTTATTTTATGAAGGTTCCCTAAATTATTTTCCATACACATTTTACAAGTGGTCACTGTCTAAGAACTGTGGACAGCAATGCGGGTTAAACATGTGAAGTTCTGTGTTTGGGCAAGCGCAACTCTTCATGTATCTTGATAACGAACTAAGCACAGTCACTCCATTATGACTTTGCTTTCATTTTATATAATTCATTTGTGACAACTCACACGATTTTCATGTCTCACACTTTTACTAACTTAACTTGTGTATATTTTTAATAGTGGCAGATGATAGGAGGTGTGATGGGAAAACTACCATATAAACTGTGCTGTGCCTCAGTCTGCTCTTGATAATTATAACTGAAACACTGAAATGAAGCTTGTTTTTTATTATTCTTGCCAAAATAGAGAAAAGTAAATTTGCTTAAAATATATTTCTATTTACTTGACTATCATGACAAATTATATAACTGTGTGTTTGATTTTCTACTTTGTTCAATTTATTGATGAGAAAAATTGTCTTCACTTTTTCATACTCATGAATTCTAATACTGTTTAGTGGATTATACTTAATTTATCTTTTTTGTGATGACTTCTACTACTAGTCAACTGAAATGACCATATAGGCTAATATACTGATTTAAAATCCTCTTTACATTAATTTCCTACTTCAATAAAGTCTTCCATTTAAGATTGTAATTCTATTGGCAGGATTATATCTCCTAGGTTTGTTTACAAGCCTTCTCTCTGTATTAAGAGCAGGCAGTCTCTCAAGTTTATTACTGTTTTATGAGATTTCATGTTCAGTGTACACTGACAGAATGTAAATCACTTTTTGTTTAAATCTAGATATCAAGGGAAGTTTTGGATCTAGTTCAAATCCCATGATTCACAAGGCAGCTTACTTAGATGTTTGACTTATTTAGCCAAAGAGAAACCCAAACAGCTAAAGGTATTAGCTAATTGAGCTTGAATTCATTCACACAATTAACGTTCCATTAATAAAAAGGAATTGGATGAATAGTTCTTTGTCTGTAAGTTTCTATCACTCTCCTGGATATTAGCTTGGCAGGACTTCGAAGAACATCCAGGCGAGGTGTGAACAAACCAGCATTGTTCAATTGCAGAGTCATTAATGCAGCTCAACATGTTTCTTTTTTTGTTATGAAATTCACTCTAAGGATTTTTGTGGCTTATATTTCCCCATCTGCATATCAATTATCTCTAATACGTTAGATTAAAAATCATTGATATCATTTTGCCATTTATTCCACACTTATACCTGATGGTTGTCATTAATAACTTGAATATTATATACTTTTATGACTAATAAATAAATTTAAGTTTTACACTACAAAAATTAATCAAGAAGAACACCCTTTCTAGGTGTAAGTCATGCAGGACTTTGGTGATCACTAGCACTTTCCCTTGACTATTGTTGCTTCTCATGTTCAAAGGCTGTTGTGACGAAGAAATTTTGATTTTGAATAGTTAGTTAAGTCTTGTTCTTTAATAAAATAATTTGATTTACTGAAACATGAAAAAAATCAATGAAAATGTTAAATTAATGATTAAATATTTCAATATGCAAATGGCCTTGATAAATCCATCTCCCCATTTTATTGTGAAAAATGTTACTAAAAATCCAAAGGCTCAGGGAGTAAATGAAGTGATAAAGTCTGTTTCAAATCTTCCTCACTAAGAATCATTATCTTTTTGTTCTAGTGGATGAAATTCTTCCAGCAGCTTAGAAGATTCTGGAGTTTGACAACTTTTGGAAAGAGAGAGTCATTTTTCTTTAATCGTATAACTTATGGGAAATCAGCCACATATCAGGGCAGCCTCCAGTCTTGAAAGTAGTTACGCAACACAAAGTGGAGATGATGAATAGGAAAAAAGAAAACTCAAATTAGAGTAGAATTTACGGAAGGGTGTCTATAGGAGAACTGGTGGAGGGACGAATGTGTTCAAATATATTTTCTTAAATTCTCAAAGAATTAATAAAAATATTGTTTAAAAAGTAAGATAAGTTAAGCTGGAGAAATGCCTTGGTGGTTAAGAGCACTGGCTAGTCTTTCAGAGGTCCTGAGTTCAAGTCCTAGCAACCATAAAATGGCTTAGAACCATCTGTAATGAGATCTGGTGCTCTCTTCTGGCCTGCAGGCACATGCAGGCAGAACAATGTGTGCATAATATAATAAATAAATCTTTAAAAAATAAGATAAATTACCTCCCCCTGAAAAAAATGACCACAGAAAAAGCAATTTTAATTAAACACTGTTGAGCTTACAGGTAGATTCTGTACAAAAGCCTAAGCAAGGGTTAAATGCTCTCACTTTGCTAATAAACTCCATTAAATGATAAAGTCTAAAATCTGCATTTTCAAGCCAATTCACTTCTTCTGAAGCATCACTCAGAATCTGCTGCTCACACTTGGAGATGTACTCCCATTCCTTTTTGTAAGAAATATCTTACCTGCCGGACCCCAATCCTGCTTTAGCTAACTTTGTTAGCTAGCTCTTGAGTTTCAAATTATAATTTTAAGGTACAGATAATAAAATATAGTTCTCCTGTAGACCATGATATTCTGTGTATCTCTAAGGCATTGAGAAACAATTTCATTGTGGCCTAAGGAAGATTCTCAAATAGGAAAAATTGTACTCACTCAGGCATTCATATTGGGAAAGAGATAAAACATTTTTATATGTGACTTCTTCCACCTATATCTATTTGTATAACCAATCATTTATAATAAATTCCTTATTTGTTTGTATATGGTTAGTTAACGCATAAAGGATCTTGCCATTTTTTCAGTGCTATTAGTTACAAAATTTTCATGTTTATCATTTGTTTATTTATACCATGACTTTAAAAATTTTGGTTATAACTCTATAAGCCATATATAACAGTTGTTGAAATATAAGATACTCTGAAAATTTTAAGCACCGTATCAATGTGTATGCTTTCTGAGGCTGTTTGAGCACATAAATATGGTGGATAGCCATTGGCATTTTTTATGATAACCTTTCAAATGGTTATCATCACAATAAAATGACATTTAAAATGAAAAAAAGATTAATATGTAGGTAGGACTGCAGAAATGACTCAGGGACTAACCTACTACTAACCTAGTTAGCAGTACCTACTCCTCTTACAGAAGACTTGGGTTCAGTTCCCAACACTCACATAAGACAGCTCACAATCTCCAGTACGACTAGTTCTAGGACATCACACCCGCTCTCCTGGTCTCTGTAAGTATTGCACTAACATGCTCAAATCAACAAAGAAACACAAGTAGATAAGAAGAAAGTAAACACTCCTTGGGGATGGCAATGGCTGTGACTGAAATGGGCATTGCTTTACTGAGGACTATAAGGAAAACCATAGCTAAGAATCACAGCACCAAAGGCAGAACCCTGTCCCATGGCACCCTTTATTTTTTCAAAAAAATATAAAATTATTTATTTGAAGATTTGCAGTTAAATGCAGGGTACCGATCAATTGTTTTGAAGGGATTTTTATCAGATATGGAATACATAGTATTTTTCTAACTATATACAGTCAATCTTCAGCAAGGTTTAATTAAATAATTCAGTAATCATCTTAAATTTTAAAAATTCTAAGCCATGTGCAGTCTCCAACAAAATAGTATATTGCTATAAAACCAATAAAGATGGTTGCCATTTTCACTTTATAATATAAATAGGAATTGATGCAAATTAACTGCATGTATCATAAATCAGGCCTCTTCAAACTCTCAATATTATTGTATTTTACTTTTAGTTGAAAAAATTTGACCCCTTTACATGAAAACCACCCTCTAATTAATTGCTGATGGCTTAGTCCTCATAGAACTACTGATATTGAGTCTCCCTAAATTACACACACAGCCTCACTATAGTGGGAGGCAGCTAGTTAGTTCCAGGATGTTCAGCCCAGAAATAATCACACAAAAACCATATTATCTGCAATATTGTTTGGCCAATAGCTTAAGCGTATTTCTGGCTAACTCTTGTATCCTAAACTAGCTCATCTCCATTAATCTGCGTATTGCCATGTGGCTGTGGCTTACAGGATAAAGTTCCACCCTGAATGTGTGTTTCTGGCAGGGCTACATGGTGTCTCACTGACTCTGCCTTCTTTCTCCCAGCATTCAGTTTAGTTTTCCCTGCCTACCTTTGTTCTGCCCTGCTACAGCTCCAAAGCAGTTTCTTTATTAATGAATGGAAATCACAGCATACAGAGGGGAATCCCATATCAGCTCACTGTTATAAAATGGGAAGAGTGGCATACAGTATTTCCTGGGGATTAGGGCAAAGGTCTTGCCATTCAAAATACATTGTGCTATAATAGTGCAGAGGCTGTAATACATATGGAACATAGAAATGTATTTAATACACTAACAACTATACTTTAGGTTTTAATTTTTACAAATAAAGATGTTCCAGGCATGAATATCTATTATTTCATTATTTGATATAATGCAATTTCATATAACAAAATTATATATATATATATATATAATCACAATTATCAATTGGATTCTCTTAAAAAGCAAATATTTCAAATTTTCATTGTAACATTGTTTCCACAGTGAAAAAATTCTTTTTTTGTTCAACTAGAAATCTCGAGAGTTAAGAAGATACCATCTCAAATACTATGAACACATATTCTACTGTGAACACAAAGCCACAGTCACAGTAACTGAGCTAGGACCCATGCTGCCTCTGTGGTGACATGCAGAAAAGTCAGAGTTCCCATATTCCACCTTTGAAATCCTCTGAGACAAATAACATCCTCCCCTCATCAGCAAATGCATGCATGACAGTCCCATTAAATGACTGCCCTTCTGATACACTTCCAGACCCAAGTGTATACATGTGGAAGATTTGGTCTCAGCAAGCTGTGAAGTTGTTTTCATATTATAAGATACGGATTGATTAATATTTGATTTCGCACTGTACACCTCAAAGAGATTTCTTCCCAAGACCACAATGCTTAAATAAAGGACTTAAGGGACTAAATCAGAAAAAAAGTCACAGCAAATACCTTCAGAAGACAAGGTACAGCAACCACAAAGCAGAATAACCTCCCAATTTATTAAAGTCCAGATGATGAGGTAAATGGAAGTCAGGTATTGTGAAAAGTCAAATTAGATTAAAGCTTTAAGTGGGAAGGTAAATGCATTGTTCTCGGGAGTAGTTAGCTCCTCCATAGTGACTGAGACCCACTTGATTCTGGAAGACCATTCTTTGTGTTTGTTAGGGGCTTACAACCCAAATGACTGTCACAGCCTGAACTCTTTGCATCCAGAGAAGTGTCTGATAAAGTGTTGCTGTCACTGCATGAGCAATTGACATGTTCATCAGACTCTTGATTTTGCAGGTATTCTTAAGTCCAGAATTTGGAATCAATAACTGTAGAGGATGGTCTGATAAGGTTCAGACTATTTTTGACAGGTAGGGATTGGTTTCAAGTTGTGACATATTACTACTGGGGCAACACACTCTTTAAGGGAGGGGGAATGCATTCAAACATCAAGCTACATAATTATTTGCATAATAATTTATCTATTATACAGAAGATTGTCATCTTTTCAGACTAGTAGGCAGTAGTTTATCTACATATAAATTTGGAATAAATTCCAAAGCATGAAATTTCTGAGTAAAATAATACCAATTTATAATATCACAAAATGATATTAATATTCTTTCTCCATTATTTGCAAACATGTAATTTTGTAGAAGAGTAGATGACCTAGCACTTCACTCATTTTTATATACAAATCCCATTAGAAGAAAAGAGCTACTACATCCTTGGGAGAAGGACATATAGCAAAGACGTGATTGTCAGCCGGAGAGAACAGAATGCCAGGGCTTGGGGTAAAAAAAAAATCCCCTCAGGCACTTAAAATTTTATTTAGCAATGATGATAGTTTCTGGATCTGAAAGCCATATAGGTGAGCTAAGAGAAACCTATCCCAGATACTGAGGTGTCAGGCAGTTGACATTAAGATTAGGGTAGGACAGGGAAAGAAATATTCAGCTTAGATGTTGTAGGGAGGANAAATCCCATTAGAAGAAAAGAGCTACTACATCCTTGGGAGAAGGACATATAGCAAAGACGTGATTGTCAGCCGGAGAGAACAGAATGCCAGGGCTTGGGGTAAAAAAAAAATCCCCTCAGGCACTTAAAATTTTATTTAGCAATGATGATAGTTTCTGGATCTGAAAGCCATATAGGTGAGCTAAGAGAAACCTATCCCAGATACTGAGGTGTCAGGCAGTTGACATTAAGATTAGGGTAGGACAGGGAAAGAAATATTCAGCTTAGATGTTGTAGGGAGGAAAAGGCCCTTTTGTTCCATCCCACCCGGCTAGCTTACACCTGAAATAATCACACAGAAATTGTATTAATTAAATTACTGCCTGTCCATTAGCTCTAGCCTCTTATTGGCTAATTCTCACATCTTGATTAACCCATTTCTTTAAAATCTGTGTATCACCATGTGACTGTGGCTTACCGGCAAGATTCTAACCTACGTCCATCTCAGGCTGGAGATTCATGGCATCTGCCACACTTTCCTTCTTCCCAGCATCTGTTCTGTCTACTCCACCCACTTAAGGGTTGCCGTATCAAAAAGCCAAGGCAGTCTCTTTATTCAACCAATGAAAGGAACACACAAGCTGAAGAACCTCCTACACCACTTAATAAATCAGACAGGATGGGAGAGCAAAGTTATTCTAAGTGACCAAAATTAAAAGAAAACAATGCATTTATGCTGTAAATCAAAGAGGGATTTGCTCATGGTTCAGGCAATTAAAAGTAGAACCTAAGAATAGCTCCAGAATTCCACCAGACATCAGATCTCATCAGGACATTGTAGAGAAGTCTAATTGCTTGCATCAGCAATCTGGTTGTTCATTCCTATCCCTTTAGGCATACAAAGCATTACTTCCAGAAATGAATATTCTAGGGGATGACAGTTTTTCTCCTTGAAGCATCATGTCAAAACATGCCTTTATGGGAATAGGCAGGCACTGAGTACTCCAGTCATACACCTTATACAGAAATATCAAAAACATTTCTGATATTAAAAAATTGCTATGATGAACAAAAGCACATTAATGTGAATATACTGAGTACTAAATGTTTATTATAATGAATGCATTTTGTTGAATGTGCATAGTGCTATGCCACATACATATGCACAGACATATGAACATGCTATCATAGATGATATCCAAAAACTTATCTGCATCTTCTAGATAATGCAACTATAGGATGAAACTTTTATAATTCCCTCACCCATGTTCTTGTAAAGTGTCCAGTTATTTGAAAAGAATAATTAAACAATTTATCAAGAAGAAAACCATGTGTCATATACATTAACAAAAAAATCAGTGTCTCAGTATTCCTCCAAAAGAAATGAGAATATTCCTGTATCAAGACCTCTAAGCTCATGTTCCTGACATGTATTTATATTAGGCCCACCACAAAGGTCAGATCTTCATCAACATGAAAATGAATAAATAATGTGTGCTCTAGTTAAAACAGGATGCAAGCCAACTACAGGGAATAATAACCTACTGCCAGGCAGTATAGTGGACAACCCTCAAAATATCATTTGTGAAAGAAACTGCTCAATAGAAACTCTCTCATCTTATTTCATGTAGAAAATCAGTAGAGTTAATTTTAGATAAAAGTGGCTAGTATTTACTTCTGGATTGGCATGTGATTAGACTGAAACATAAATTCCTATATATTCAAGATAATTCCTAAAGATATTTTCAAAGAATTCCATTTCCTGTTTGGAAATACAAATGCTTTTGCTATAAAAGCACTGAGGTTAAACATAAAATACTAATGGGAAAAATCTTAAAAGTTATTCACTTTCAATAAGAAAAAAATTAGAGGAACTAAAATATACTTATCTAAAAGACACATATTAGCCAACATCAAGGAAATCTCAGCAGGAATGTTAAAGCAATCATTAGATTTTAAGTCTTCTAAAATTACTGTAATTTTATATTCAGTGAATTCTTCTGTGTGCAAAAGAGCATATTTGAATCTTAATTTTTCAAGAGGCTGCCTTTCTGCATTATGGTTCCAATCACCAAATATATTTCAAAAGAAAAAAGTCACAAAATTATTAGCTTCCAATGTAACCATGGATGCCAGACACAGAGTTTATTTAGTCAAAAGCTTTTAATTTCACTAAGGAAACATGCAATTGGCAGAGAAGGCCATGGTCTTGAATCCTTCAGTATCAGTGAGAAGCATTTCTTAAAGCTGTTGAATGCAGTTCTCTTGGAGAAAATCTAGAGTGTTGTGTGGAGCTATCACTTGTACATGTTCAGAAATAGTTCAATGCATCTTTTGATCACACTTAAAAGACATGAACTTTTATTGAAAAGGTACTTGTTCTTACAGACACACTGCCCCATTAAAAAGTAATTTATCTTTGTCTACATTTTCACTGATCTCGTTGGTTGAGATTAGCAATCACTTCAATTTACAAAATTTGGGAAAATCAGATTCATGGTTTAATTATTTTGTTCTGATGTGACATAGGAAATTTTATTAACCAAAAAGAAATGGAGAATTAGCATAATCTGAGACTGACATATGGTTGTGTACTTGTTTTCTGGGCATTGGGTAGTTTCTTTATTAGGCATATTAAATAAAGCTTTATTGTTAGCTTCTTACATGCTCTTTTCAGTAACATCTTGCAGTCAAATAAATCTATAGTCTTCAGACATTGTTACTTAAAATTTGTTGGCAGAATTTCAAAAAATACACAAAATTATTGTTTGATACATGTACCTACAGACTGATCAATATTAGTTGAAACTAATATTTATAAAAACCAGTCTCTCTCTCTATTTCTCTCTCTCTCTCTCTGTGTGTGTGTGTGAGTGTGTGCGTGTGTGTGTAGAGTGCCTCAATTGACTAAAACAAAAGAAGGAACTGGAGTTACAAGCAGTTGGGACCCACCAGACCCGGATGCTGGGACCTGAACTCAGGTCCCGTGGAAGAATTGAAAGCAGTACTAACCACTGATCATTTTCTTCCCTCTTTGCTTTTGACTCAATTCATCCAAACTTATTACTAGTAAATCTGTTGGAACTCCCAGCATGAAATTTTCATCATATTGAAGTCTTCTTTTGCTAAGAAATAGAAGATAAAATATTTGTTGTGTGTGCATGAGCCAAGCCCTGTACGAAATATGCCTGTCTATTGCTTGAAAATGTCCTATAGACATCAGAGTTCTCAGATTACGTGCTGTGTTTCAGAAAGGCATGTCTCTCACGAGAGATCAAACATGCAGATAGTAAGTAAGTTTTATTTAGTTCAGCCCACAATTGACAGCATCGTGAAGGAGGAGTGAAATCACCATCAGCTAGATCCCAAAGGCAGACAGATGTACTCAGGAGAAGGACCTCTCTAAACCAAAGAGTTGATCTAGATGAAGGCTGAAAGCAACAGGAGAATGCTAGACAGATAAAAGTCTTTTACCATGAATAATGTGGGCATGTACACAAAGATAGCATGTTTGCTGTCATTTTTAAAGTACTTTAACTAGCGAAATCTACTTTGAAAAAAGATATAGCGACTTTTGTAAAATATGCACATTTGTGGAAACAGTTTGCACTGTTTCAGAAGACTTATAGCATGCTAGTACTTTCAAATCACTGAACAAATGTATTTTTGAAGAATCTCTTAAATGACATAATTATTTTCAAACACTGCAACTTACAAATTTGTTTATAAGATATATTCTAATCATGTTATCAAATTACTGTCATCACAGCCAAAATGCTACTTTATTGATATTTTATGTTTCAAATTAAGGATGCTGTGTAGTCAATTACTGTTGATATTTATTTTTAGAAAAGCAGATAAGTCAAATCCTTTATTAGTGAAGAAAATAACAGTTTGATAATGCCAAATCATTTGCAAAACATATAATAAAATCAGATTTCACACTGAGATCAATAAAAGTAAAATGCACAGTGACACAGCCATTTTCACAGGAAACAAATCATATATGCAAGTGTGTTCATGCGTATATGTGTGTCTGCATGTGTGTGTGTGTATGCAAGATTGCTTAGATGTTGATTAAGACAGAAGTGGTGAAGTCCGTTGTGGGAGAAGATATAATAGCTATAATTGGCAAGTACATTATCAGCAAGTTACATAGTTTTAATTAGCAATATTGCCCATCAACATAAATAGGTAATCATTTTTTCTTTGTAAACTTGTCATATGGGGACACGGCTGTTGCCCATGTGCTCTCTGAGTGTGCAGAGAAACTCCGTTCGAATCTTACTTGCTGTTGACAATGCTTTCTCATCCAACTGCATTGGGTAAGAATGGGAAGTGAACACAGCAGCAAGGTGGTCATATTGATGTGTCCTCACATGCTAGAGACAGTGGTGAGGCAAGCTTTGGGATACTTGACCAAATGTACAATGTCCTCTCAATTGTGTCAAGCTTTGAAACTGGCACTATAATGCTAATATTTTCATGGACTATGTATTCAAATTCCTGAGGTCTAGTCAGCCAGTGAGTGGAGGTGTGGCCTGTGTGAGGGAAGCAGATCAGAGATGGAGAGACTCCTAAAGCAGGATTAGAAAAAGAGAACTAAGACTTATCCCTCTGCCCTTTCTCATCTCCCTTCTCTAAGAAGAAACTTTGAGAAGATTGCCATCTGTTAGCAGAAAGGCCATGAAAGGCCCAGAAGTCCTGACGCACTGCTCTAGGACTGTCAGCCTCCAGAATAACTGAGAAATAGCTACTGCCAGCTCCATCTACCTGCCTACGGTGTTCTGCTATAGTAACCTAAGCTGATGATACAAATGTCTTCCTTCACCAGAACTAGCTTCGAGTAAGAAAAAAACTGATAGTTTTCAAAATCTACGTTTATATATCTGATCTGTTTTTTTAAGACTTCATGATATAATTTTCTTATTTAACTATTTCTCTTTTGCTTCCCTCTCATTTTTATTAATTCTTGGAAGAGTTCATACATAGTATTTGATCATATTTTCCATAGCCCCCAAGTCATTCCAGATCACTCCCTTTCCATGGCAACCCAATTTCATTTTCTATCTTTTTTTTATCTAACCCATGAAGTGTATTTTGTGCTGCCCATAGACTTTAGAAAATATAACCTTCACTGAAGTGTGTTCTACCCACCAGGGGCTGCATCCTTACAGAAAACTGCCTGTCCTTCTCTCAATGCCTATCAACTCCCAGAAGCTCCTTAGCTGCGTCTCCTCTTCATGCTGGAATTTTGTGTGGTCTGAGTTTGCACAGACCTTGTGCATATTATGTCAAATGCTATGAACTAATTTTTGCCACTGCCATGCTGCGTCTATAAAACAGTTCCTTATAGCCATCTATCTCCCATGTCTCTGACAATTTTTATGCTCCCTATTCTCCCTCTATTCCAAAGCCTTGTGTGGAGGGCATGTTCTAGAGATGTCCCTTTAGGTTAAGCATCCTGAAGTCTCTAATTCTGCACAGCTGTGGGTCTCAGTTTTAATCCTCATCTACTGCAAAAAGAAACTTCTCTGATGAAGGTTGGATGATTCACTAATCTAAGGATAATAACCATTGAAAATCAGGTTAGTAGAACACCCATGTAGCAGAATAGTATTTATGAGTAAGAAAAATCTGTTCTCAAAATCTGCATTTATATATCTGCTTTAAAAGGCTTCAGCTATAATTTTCTTTTATGTAACTATTTTTAAATATTTCTCTATTAAACTTATGAACTGTCTAGATATAGGTTCTTGAACCTGGAAACAAGAGCTTCAATTGCTGTTCACTTTCCTCTGGAATATCAGCCTCTTGGGACCACAGAGTGATAGCAGTCTCTTCCTTCACAGATGTATTCTTGAACCCAGCTCAGTGACCAACACAGGAGTTTCTGCAAGCTAAAGTGAGTTTTTATGGGAAAAAAAACTAATTCAGCTAAGCTTTTAGGTTTCAATTTCCCAATGTAAAGCACTGCCCATGGAATCAGAGGCAGATTTTGTCTGTATGCCTTCAAGTCCTTCAGTTCTAGCTGCTATTACTTTCCTCAGTATATCCCCAGAACCCTGACATCTCTAGAGGTTCTGAAAGGCTCCTTATTCAACATGAAAATAAGCCTTGAGAGTCCTAATGATGAACCATCTTCTGCAATTCAATCCACACATCTTGAGTATTTTTAAAAACCATTTGTTCAATATCTTCTTATATACATATAAGCTGTACTTAAACAATCATTCTATGGATGCATTTTGATGAAAAATTTACTAGAGAGAAAGTATGTATGAAGCATTCTATAGGTGCATTTTAATGAAGTTTGTTAGTGACAATGTATTAGAAGAAAAACTGTCCATTATGATAATAAAAAATAAATCTTGACAAGGCATAGGATTTCTGTCATTCCTAGGATTGTTAGAAATGTATGTTTTAAAATTACTTACTTATTTCATTTATAGTTTATTGAGTTCTATCAAATAAATCTATATTCTGGGAAAGGCTGATAACAATTTAGGTAAGAATGCTAATAGGCCAGACCAAGGCAAACTCTGCTGAAATGGAAAGGCCAAGAGAGATCATATAATAGCAGTTGACACTGGTAAAGTAGAAAGTTGCATTGTTATGTTTAGCGGCACAAATATCTGAGATGATCAACTGTCTACACTGAAACATTTCAACTCTTGATTCTACAAAAGCATGCCTTTGCTTGTTTGACAGTCACAACTTCTTTAGTTATTCTTTAGAGGACTGAAAGGAGATTGAGGACCAAGAGTGAGCTGGCTGAAGTTTCTAAATTTAATCTTACGATGCAGTCTTGTGTGTGTGTGTGTGTGTGTGTGTGTTGCTATTTATACCACATATGTACCTGGTGGGTATCAGATCCCTTGGAGATGTAGTTACAAATGATGAGAGTCTCTCCATGTAAGGTCGTAGACACTGAAACCACATCTTCTGCAGGAGCAGCTGTTGCTCTTAACCACTGAACATCTCTCCAGGCTTACAGAGTGTGGTGTTTGTGCTTGCTCACTTGTGTAAGGCTAAACAGCTTTTGGAAGAAGAAGCTTCAGAGACTCAGATATTCCCCTAACAAAGGAAGATTTGAATGAATCAGTGCACTTGCCCTCAGTCCATCATTCGTTATTAACTATGCTGACAGATTCTTACGGAAAAAAGGAAGATATTTGCCTCAACAATGCTTATGTAATGAAATAAACTTATACAAAAGATGAATGAATGTTATTCAAATATCATATATTAGACAAGTAACATAATATGTTGGTTTTACTTAATAGAAATTTTAAAACCCAAAAAGGGGAATGAAAATGCTCTCTGAGTCTAATTTACCCATTATTTCTTAATAGAAAGTAACCACTCTGGCTAGATAATAAAAGTCTCCCCCAGGGTGAAATTAGCACCATTTTCTCTGAAAGAGAGGAAAGGTTAACATTCAGCAAGTGGACTTCACTCAGGCGGATCTGTGGACAGACTGAAAAGAGGAATCACTCTTCCTCCTTCCCGCATTGTTGTTGACTCGCCTATTGTTATCCACGCCATATTACTTCTTTGTAAAACATTGCTTCATGCTCTTTGGTGACTAATAATTTATGTTGCAAATGTGACTCATTTGAGGAACTGGTCGGTCTTATCAGTTTAGTGTTTCTTTCCTAACTAACTATTCTGTATGCAGAAATGTGTCAAACATGCTATTATTATCTTTTGAAAACATCTTCTCATGAAAGTTGTGTGAAATAATCCTTGGAGAGAATGCTCTATCAATTTATTTCCTCAGATATTAAAGCAACAGGTTTGTAAAAAAATTTCCAAAATAGAGTTTATGATCCTAATTGTTTTTTGAGATATTCATTAATCAATAATTTAACAAGTTAAGCCTTGACCAATGATTTTTTACCATAATTTGACAAACTGTGTATTTTAATCTATCTAAGTATATTAAGTCTGTACTATATTAATAATCATTTTATAACAATTATTATATACAATGCATATATTTATAATATAAAATCTCTGTGTTACATATTTGGGCATCTAGGAAAATGACGTTTGCAGACGTGCCCTACACGTAACAGTCTTGCTGTGGAACAGGCTCAGAAAGCGCTCTAGGAGAAGCAGACAGCTGTGACCTCTGCGAGCCATCGTGCCTCCAGAAGTACTGCTGTCTAATAATAGAGAAGCATCCACTGACAAAAAAGTTAATTAAATTTTAAAAGATATTGTGTAGTAGGCCTCAGGTCAGATTTGTTTCCTGGCTATAATTTGAACTCCTACATCAAATCTGAATTTTTTTTTCCTCTTAGAGTACATATTTACTCAAGAGAAGAAATAGCCCAGAAGTTAACATCAAATTCTAGGCTTTCTTTTGAAATGTCTGAAACAGAAATCTATCAATCCCCAACTGTGAGAGGGCACTCCTGACATTTCAGTTGATAAAATATAGCCTTTTTTTTTTAATCCCGGACCTCGGAGGGTCTGGAGAAATGAACTGTCTCCTGCTTCTCCTAGACATTTTTGTCTGAAATTTTGCTACCAATGATGTTAGTTTATCTGATACAAAGTTTACGGTGCTCAGGAGGAAACATTCTACCTTTGTCCCATGATGAGCAATCTCTATTCTTTATACTGAAGGAAACAACACAGCTGTCAGAAGTCAAATGAGGCTGCTGTGCATAGCAAAGCAGAAAGGCTTAAACTGCGAAGGGGGTGACATTAACTCCTCCACAGTGGAAATTCATGAAGAAAGGCACTGAGCATAGGTCAAAGAAATCTAAAGGAATAGCAAAGTTCTTTCCATATGTCTCTGTAAATGGCCTAATTCTTGCTATTTCCTCAGGCCCTGAAGCCATTGTACCAAATATTAATATCATTTGGCAAAGTTGGAGTTGAAGAATGATTTCTACGTCAAATCATAACAGATGATATATAAAACTCAGAAATTTGCCAGATTTCAGACTGAGGAAAGCAAGTCTCCTACAACTCTATACAGTGAGATTATCCAGTTAGAGGTCCAATTTTGCACAATCACTACACAACAACGTGATTATTTTGTACCCAAATTACCTCCACTGACTGATGTCTCAGTCCCTCCTTGGAGTTTGAGTAACACTTGTACAAAATAATTCTAGATGAAATTATTGACAATGTAATAACACGACTAAATGTTGGATGCATTTTCATTTTTTACATAATGCTATGATAGAAAGTATTTGAAACATTTTAATTAGTCTAATTGCTTTGAAATAATTACAATGGACATCATTAGAGCTTATCTTGCTCCTGAAAATGAGGAAAACTGAGAATAATAAAACTAAGCCCAATGATGGAGAAAATGGTTTTCTATATCCTTAAGAGTGAAGTTGTAATTAGCTAGAATTTGGAAGAATGAGAAGCTGTGGTAATTTAATTTTCATAATAGTATAAGGTAAACATGAAACTATTTAATGTATACCCATTTTGTGGCAACAATTCTAAAATGATTAAGTATTATATTGTGCCTTGGTAAGCATAATTTACTGAAAAAATTTAATTTTATGGTTATTGTAGGTCATTGCAGAATAATCATCTCTCTGTTTTCTAAACTCATTTTATTAGAAATTCCTATACTGCGTTCATCTTAATCTGCTTAGCAGTGCATAGAACATTTGATCTGCCAATCTGAATTTTCTGTCTCAAGAAAATGGTGGTTATTTTTTTTTCATTTAGTCCATAGTAGAAAAGACAATACCTCATATGTAATACATGCTCAATAAATATTGAATGGGGTCCTCATGAGTTTTAACTGTGAGTGTGATATTGTTGGATTCAGGAAATGTCTCTTCTGTATGAGTATGGGTCAGAGAGGCCAATGACTGATGCTAACTAATCAAATCCTTTTTGTTTTAAAATATGATTCTTTTTATCATGCACAAGCCACAAATCCTCAGACACTTAACAAATTTATGTGTCATAGCCAAGACACCTACTTTTTATATGTGTCATATAAAAACACCTACAAAAAGTGGTTATTTTGTTTGGGCCCAATAAAAAATTCATAAGTCTGTGATAAATAGGTGCTGAAATGAGCTGTTCGTAAATGCTTTTTACAGCTACAGTTATACTGTAAGTGGAGTTTACTTGAAATTTTCACAAACAAAGTGAGTCTTGTGAATCTTCAGCAGTGCCAGAAAGAGACAGTTCTCATCCACAGGTGTGAGTCTGCTTCCGTCCTGCGAAACTGTGCTCAAGTAATGGCAGTGCTTTGAAGTCCACATCACCAATAAATCTTCTCAAAAGTACTGTTTAAGTATTTAGCAATAAGAGATAAGAAGGCATTGGAAGTAACTCATTTCTAGTTTAATAGAAATTTATAATGTCTTCTAGCTATAAGTGGGTGCTGGCAACTTGATCAGTTGTGGCAACTGTTTAAATGTATAATGTTCAGGTTAGGTTTTAAAAAGCTGATATAGCGGATCTTTGTCATTTGGTTAAAAGAAAGCAAAAATAAATCTAATAAAGTGTTGTTATGTACTGCATAAGAAGAAAGCAATGCCTTTTGCTCTTGACTTATATTCTAATAGAAGTCCATAGATTTTGATTTTATTATTGCTGTTATTGTGTATGTATGTGTGTACATGAGTGTGATGTTGGTGATGCTGTTTTCCTCCCGTCATGGGGATCCCAAGGACTGAACACCAGCAATCAGTCCCAGATGCTAAATCATCTTATTGCCCTGAAAGGCACATATCCTAAATATGCAATAGGAAATGAATAAATAATAACCTAAAGTGCTATTAAAATTTTGGTAAATGATTTTCTGGATTGTTTATTGAGATATCCATGCCTCTTCATCTTTTATTGATATCTTTCTGTAATTATATAATGTTACTTTAAAAGGATAAATTTTTAGCTTTAAAAGTTTTACAAAATTTAAAAATTTACAAATATAATTATATATAATTAATCTTAATGAGCAAATTAGTCCTAAGTAATAATGCAAACTTCTGCACATTCCTCTATAGAAGTATATAATGCCTTTACCATGAGGATATTTTCAAGCATTTTGCAAAGATTAGAGTCAGATGAATAAATTTTATCACTAATCCAAGTTAATGCTAATTATTCCTCAAAATTGTGTTTGAACTTGATAAATCTTGTTAGTTTCTTGTCTTGTGGCTGTGATTAAATAGTATGGCCAAAATACAATTTAAGTAAAGCGGGGTTTGCAGTAATGGAGAAGTCATGAAAACAAGAGTGTGAAGAGACTAGTTACATAGCAACCAGTGTCCCATCTTCCAATCAGATGGAGTCTTCCCATCTCAGTTAACCTTGTCTCTATAACCCTTGAAGGCTTGTCTGGACAATTGTCTCGTACATCATTTGGATTCTCTCAGGCTGACAGATAAAAGCAACCATCACACACTAGGGAAATGTGATGAACTCAATAGATTTTAAAGTTTCAAATATATCTTTTTTATGCAGCTACTAATTTAATAGTTTCCATAATAGTTCTTGTGTATTTTCTGCAGAAGAGAAAATAACATAAAGATAACATTTGTACTAATAGATTGAAAAAGAATTTCACCTTTTCATAGTGGTAACAAATATATTGTTCCTTGGAGGAAAAGTCCCAGAGTTTTATAAGGGGAATTCTGTTCCCCAAAGGTAATCGACTTATGTTATTTCTTGATTACAGCATCTACAGGCCTTCTTTTAAAAATTCCTAAGTAACAATGATATGCAGGGAAACTTAAACAGTTGTATTGCTTTCCAGGAGCTGAAGAAATGTGGACTTGAGTCTGGACACTATTGAGCCATAAATAATGAACACATCCTATTGATCAGTCTTGCATGTGGCATATGTCCCTAAGAATTCTATACATTTTGATAGCAACAGACATTTTCTGTTTTATTAGATTTCTAGCACAGTTAATCCTGCTTTCAAGAGAAGCTGAACTAAAAATAAATCTAAGTATGTGACTGCTAGGAAGAACAACTGTCAATTTTCTTTTCTAAAATAAAAATAAACTTACATTTCCTGAATCAAGAGTTTTTTTCAGGATGTATAAGTAAAATTAAACCTATAAGGAAAAGGAAATTAAACCAAAAATAATCCTTTCACACTACAGTTATCATCCCAAAATATATGGCAATATTATTAGCATACCTATACAGCTTTGGTATGTTTAATGGCAAGAAAAACAAGTCTATATTTTTAAGATAAATAAATGTATATGATCTAGATTCTAGTCATGTATTCAAATATAGTATTTGATATCTATTGTATTTGCAAAGTTAACAATTTATTTGCTTTGTGGCAACACTAGCTATAATCTAGTTATTTGAGACAAATCTGTGAAACAATGTTTTATCTTTAATATATCCCTCAATGTTATCTGTAAGTATATCCCTTGTTATTGTATATTAGATACTTAAATTTGTTCATTACACATACACAAACACTTCTATATTTAACCATGTATTTTTTATGATCCACATATGAAAACTGTTTCTGCCTTATTTCTTTCATTATTATAGCCTGAGATTCATCTATGACCTAAGCAACAGCGAGACTTTTTTCATACACTCTGTTCTGATCACAGTTTGCCATCCCTCATCTTCTCCAAGATCCTTTACACCTCCTTCACTTTCTGAATTCACACTTTCTTTCATTATTTCTTTAGAAAACAAACAGACAAAAGAGAAAGAAAAGAAAAAGCCCAAGAAGCACACAGATAGACACACACAAACACTCTCTAAAACACAAAACCTTAATGCGTAATATACAAACAAAGAACCAGTGAGATTAAAGCAAATTAAACAAAGCAGTAAGACTAAAAATATCTTAGAATACTATTGAGTTCATTTTGTATTGGTCTTGTGCTACTGGGCATACCATCCACCCTTAAGTATGCTTTCTATACATAGAATTTATTGGAGAAAGCTAAGTTTTCCTTTTCAAGCAACCATTAGTTGGAGATAGCTCCTTGGTTAGGTGTTGAAGCTTGTGTCCACATTCCCTTCTCAGTGCCTGGACCTTGTTCAATCTCTGCCACAATCTCTGTGAGTTAATATGTGAATCAGTCCTGCTGCATCTGGAAGACACTATTTCATTGGTGCCCTCTGCTTCTTACATCTCTCTGTCTCCTCTTCCTGGGAGTTCCCCGAGCCCTGTGGGGAGCAGTTGGATGGAGACATCTCATTTAGGAATGAAGGTTCCATGGTCTCTCATTTTCGGCACACTGTCCCACTTGTGAATCTCTGTACTAGCTCTCATGTGCTGCAGGAAGATGCTTCTCTGATGGTAGTAGAGCCAGAAACTAATCTATGGCACAGCAGAATGTCATTGGAAATCATTTCATCGCCATGGGTTTTCAGTAGACAACAGTATTTGATTTGCCCTAGGTCTATGACCTATCTATTCTTAGGTTCCCTGTCACCCCAAGCAGTATCTAGCATAGCCTGCACATCATGGAATGGGCCATAAATCTAATCAGTTTGTTGTTGATTACTCCTACAACTTCTGTTGCAGCAATAGATCATGCAGGGAGGACACTATTTTCCATTGAAGATGTTGTGCCTGGGTTGGTATTTCCTTTCCCTTTGGCTGAGTGTAGAGTTCCTGCCAGTACCATGAACACTAGTCAGTAGAGTGAAGACTTAGTTAGGCACCATCAGGACTGCTCCATGTTCAGTGACACATGTAAGTGTTATCTTCAGCAATAGGGCCTTACCATCGTTTCATGAAGACCAACTAACTTTGGTAATAGCCTGAGTTGTTTGGGTCTTTTTGTGAAGCCCCTTTGGGTAACATCTCAATTAGATGCTACCTCTTCCTGGCACTGGGAGTTTCATTTGTTGGAGAGAGATGTATAGTTTGTGCTTTGTCTCCCTTGTTATTTGGTTCTTGATTTTTAAAATAAAGGAAATCAGGTGGTATTCTTAAGATACAGTAGCTATTTTTCAAGATATTTCACAGTAGTCCTAGTGATTTGGCTTCATTTTTGTTTTTAATTTGAAAGTCTGGTCTCTTTCCATATTGGCCTGGGGGGTTGAACTTAAGTTATTAGGTTTGGTAGAAAGTCCCTTTTCCCACTGAGACATTTTCAACTGTTTTGTACAGCTCTATAGCTATACAAATAATTAATAAATTCTAGACCTATGTAATCTACATTTGTTCATGCATACATGTGCATGTTCACATATATGTTTTAATTAATGTAAGCATCATTGCCATGCCTGAGATTGCTTTAGGCAAATGGGTAACAGACTTTGCTCAGTACATTGTTTCCTTGCCAGAGATTGGCAGGCTGGCATCAGTAGCAGGCACTCAAGATCATCACAAATATGTGGATTTCAGCTCTCTCTTTCAGTGGTATTTAGCATCTTACCTCACAAGCATTTTATGCTCCAAATGTCTTACTACTGTTCGTTCCATGTCAGATGCTGTCGCACAAAGAAAGAAACTGGGAATGCAGATGAAAAGTATCTTGACACTCAAAGCTACAAATTCAACTTCAAGGGCTTCATTTTAGTGCTTTGTACAAGTGTCTGATTGACTTCTCCATACACTAAAGAATGAGAGGCAATTGAGGTCAATCATGCTGAACTAAAAGAAGCCATGTGAGGCGAAACTTTTGACGTGAAGTTTAACTGCAAGAGATAAACGGCATTATTCTACATCAAGAGGAAGCGTTTTCTCATCTCAAAACCCAAAAGAAAATCTTAGATTGGAAATTCTTTTAAAAACACTTTTTTACTTCTGACATTAATCAAGTTATGTTAGTCTAATTTTTCATGTTCTTCGGTAAGTACTATATAACTTTATTCAGAGATGTAAATATCACCTTTCATTCATAGCTGACACATTGTGGGGGTTGGCTATATAACCTGGACACCAGAAAAAAAATCAAAAACACCATTCTTAGGGCTTATAAAATATTCATTGACAATTTGTTTTCTCATTTCCCTTTTCATACATTCTTTATTAATGCTTAAAATAAATTTATTTGGTGCTGAGGATGGAATTCACTGCCTCGTACATGTTAAGCATATGGTTCACCATGGAGCATCTTCCCAGCCCTCATTAAAACTACCCTGAGTAGAACTTCCAATATCGTTGACTCCTTACTGCTGTTCACATTGCACCATACATCATCAAAATCATGTGAATCATCACCATAGAAGCCAGGTGTCCACAATAGGAGGAGAGTGTGAGTGCTGAAAGGAACAGATTTTCCAGGATCACCACCTGTCCTTGTGAGGAACACAAGGTCCTCAGAAAGGTCATTTTTCTCTATCTCTTTCTGTTGTGTTTGCTTTAGAGGTCCTTGCTCATAGCTAATCATACATATGACTAATAATTCTCCTCAGCAAAACAAAGGCCATATTATATAAAACCATGAAACAAGGGAAAGTGTTGTAGCAAACTTCAAGGTTGTTCCTTACGTTAAACTCTTAAAATGGCAAATTGAGGTGAGAAAAGGCTCAGTGTTTAAGGGCAAGGACTTCTCTGCCAGATAGAGTTCAGATAGAGCCACATGGCAGCTTTAACATCACCTACTCCAGTTTAGAGGAATCCAGTCCCCTCTTCTGGTCTCTTCGGGCACTGCAGGCTATTAGTGCAGAAGTGTATGCAGGGAAACATTCCTGAACATAAACTACAAATGAAGGATCTAGGGAAGGAGTGGAACGCACCCAAGAGCAGTGTTAACATCTCCAACAAGAACTGGTCTCCATATCTTTACACTAATCATGTGTGTTCGCTTCCAGTAGGTTTGACACAACTGCAAGCGGGACTAAGGGAGTTGATGGACTTATTGGGTGGTTCTGAGGGCACCAGGCAAATATAACAATTGATAAGAACACAAAGATGTTAGAAGGTGGACTGTCCTTGCTCTGATCAAATTCATAATCTGTTCGCGATTCTCCAGCAAAGTCTAGGAAAGAAACGAGGTCCCACCCAAAGTTTACACTTTCAGGGATTCACCTAGCTCCCTGTTAAATTAATATTTGTATATAAAAGTGGAGTTATCTCTGTCTTTAGGACCTTCTCAGTACACGTGGCCTGTGCTGGAACTCTGCTTCCAGCTGGTAACAGGCTTCATTTGCAGTCTAGGCTGAAGGGTTCTTTGCTCTTCCCGTGTCTCCATAATTTTCTTTCTATTGTGCCTCACTTCAAGGTGTTTTAAAAAATGTAAATACAAATATGCATATGTATTTGTCAGACATAAATTCTCCTCCATTTTATTTTTATTATCACTAAACAATAAAATAGGAATAATTTTTGTCTGTTAATACAAATTAATATTTCTTTCTCATGGATATATAGTATTATAGAATGTAGGTCTAATAGAGATATTTAATTTGTCCCTTATTGGTGAACTTTAAATTCATTTTATTTTTTAATACCAAATAACAATGTAACAATAAAACCCTATAAATGAGTCGACACATTCAAGGAGAAGTAGGTTTTTAATTCCAAGAGATGAATTTCTAGGTAAACAAAATTTTAATGAATATGGGACGATTTCACCAGATGAGGTATGCAGATAAGGT
Source organism: Bramus lutescens (assembly GCA_001685075.1). Lineage (NCBI taxonomy): Eukaryota > Metazoa > Chordata > Mammalia > Rodentia > Cricetidae > Bramus > Bramus lutescens. Next base: position 55,509 of record LOEQ01006662.1, on the reverse strand, counting down.
TGTTCTTTTCATTACTATCAGTATAAATTGAAAATATTTTAACAGTAAAGCTAATGGCCTCAACCTCTGTCCAAGGAGACATTGAGAACCTTAAGTGAAAACATTGACAATTGCTTGATGCTGCAAACCTATAACACACACTGAGCAGGCTGGGGTGAGAGGAGAAGGAGTTGGAAACTTGCTTGAGTTTCAATCCCATTCCACACAAAACATTGCCCAGACTGCTACCAATCTAAGTTCCCTTTCTGCCTCACATTATAATATATGCAATAATCTTGCAGGTTGTTTGTATTCACACTAGAAAAAACTGCCAAAGTACATTTTGATTTCAACTCAACTAAAGTTAGTATAAGATTTTGACATTCCTGCCTGTCTCTAGAAGACTGTTATGAGACTGTGTAACTAAACAGAGTTTAAATTTCCCATTTGAAATAATGTATGTAGTTGTATTTTTGCAGTATTTTATTTCTTGGTAGCATTATAAGGAAGAAACTTAGCAATAAATTCTTTATATCATTATTATGGGTTAAATTGTTTACTCAAATTTATATAATAGAAACCTTGCCAATAGTACCTTCACAATGTCATTGCATGTGAAGATTTAATTTTTAAAGAGAGAATTATGCTAAAATGAAGTCAGAAGTATGGTCACCTTCACAAATTATTATGGTTCTGGCCAAATGCACTGCAGAGGCTCTGGGCATTCTTCATGTGTAATTCTATATAGGAATTTCCTTTTCCATAATTATGTGCCAAAATTTGCCTTCAATAAAGAGACAGCTAGGTAGTAATAATGATATTTCTTTGTAATTTATTGTCAAACCATCTTCAATGGAAACAAGGTATCACTGAAAACATATATTCTAGCATGCGATAAACTCGAAGATATCCTGGGGGGCATTGAACAATACTAAGAATCCTTACTACAGATAAATATCAGCTTATCTAAATTAGCTTTGCCAATTCTTAATATCGACAGTTTATTAATTCAATTGATAGCATGTATATATATAGTGCAATTTCACAAAATATTTATGATGTACTTGTACATTTGAACAATGAAATCCTTAACAGTTTTACCAAAAGAAAGTCTCTGAATCAACTTTTTGATAACCCAAAAGTCAAACAAAATTGTCCTTAAAGCTGGTCAGAACTTTATTAAAAATCATTTATTAAATTCTTGGATTTAAATTTATTTCTAAATTCTGTTCTTTGCCCCATTTTTAATTTTTTTCAAATTTAAAATTTAATGATTTTTTTGTGAATTTCACATCATGCATTTTGATCCTACTCATCTCCCCATTGCTTCCTATTTGCCCTCTACCCTTGTAAACTCTCAACCCTAGGATAAAATTTAAAAGAAAAAGAAAAAAAAAAGAAGAATCTTGTTATGGAAACCATGGTGTGACACAATGAATCACATGATCCTTTAGTTCATATATTATCGCTTGCAAGTGTTCATTGCAATGAATCATTGGTCTGGTTTGAGGTTTCATGTTTGCAATCTTTATCTTATTTTTAACATCTCTTTTTTTTATCTTCTTGCTAATTTTTTTTCTCCCCTAATGAGAAAACAATCTTTGCATCCTTGTGGAAATGATACAAGGGACCTGGGATTGTGGAGGGAGGAAGTCAGGAATGATATTTTATATCTGTACTGCTAGTCCTCAAGAAGCTGATGCAGGAGGAAATTAAAAACCAGCCTCGCTATTTAATAAAATTCTGTCTAAAAAACATAAACAAAGAAACAGACAAAGAAAACTAAAGAGATATTGACAAATTTGTTTATAGAGTTTCAGAATGATTGTTTTTATTAGCCTCTGCTTATTTTATATAATAATGATCTTTTTTGTTTTCATACATATTTATCATGTTGGTTGATTATAATCACCTAAGGAGCCCCTCTGGATTCATATTAATCCCTTTTCTCTTCTTAAACAAGCTGGTACCTACTTTCATGCCTTATGTGTATTTTTAGACAGGATAATTTTCCTTGACCCTGTTTCCAGATGGGTGTGCTCCACTTACTAATCAATGATGCTGACATCATCACTTACTGCCCAAATTACTCTCTCTCTTACATTAGTTGCATTTTTTTCTGAAGTAGTTCATTCCTTTGGAAGCATGCTTGGCTTGATTGACTTTGACTTCTGGTCAGTGCTGCCATTCCTCCCTTACGATATCCAACTGCTGGTCTGAGCCAGCTCTGACTGCTTCAACTCTGACGTCTGCCGGTTCGGTCCTCTTTAGTCTCTGAAGGTTTCTGGTATGGTACCAATTCTGAATAATCCCAATTTTAATATCAATGTGGTACATTCCTCTTGTTTCCTTCGTGCATTGTCTTATTGTAGCTGTGTGGCAGTCATCTACAGCAACCACATTATAAAAGCAGAATGCCCAAGGGCCTGTGTCATTCTCCACCTCATGGAATCATGATGACTCTGAAAACAATGCAAAAAAAAAAATGGTGAGACCAGTGGAGAAGTCCAGAGGACTCAAGATGAGAGAAATTTCTTTTGGTAGTATGTGGGAATGGATTTAATTTTGGCTTGATGACTTTATGCCAGTTACTTCAAGCAGACATCATTTAAGTAAAGCATTTTGTATTTGTGGCAGAAATAAGAGTTCTATAGGTCAAAAATACAGTATTTTCAGTGGCACAGAAATGAGAATAGGATGGGGATCAGAGACAAGCATCCCTCATCCATTCCTTCAAGCAGTGAATCTCAAATGGGGCCTTCTTCCAGCACGGCCACCAGGATAACATACCTCCAATTAAAACAAGTCCCTGAGCTTTGTTTTATTTGAACTAGCATTTATCACTATATCCTACTAAAGTTTATTTTAATAATCCTAACAATCTTTTGAGGCAAGCGCTTTTACGATGTTGATTCTGCAACTGGGAAAATTAAGATAGAAGGAAGACATGTGGTTATTTATGTGCCTATGCAGTGATGGATTCTGACTTTAAACTTGTAAATCTGGTTCCAGAGTCAGTGGTCTTAATCACTACATCTTGTAAATAAACATTAGTGGGTTGAGAGATCTCCTCACAGGAAATACAGAAAGACAGTGAATGGCTTTGAATGATAACAAGCAGAGGAGTTTGACAAAATCAAAACTATAATTTAGAAAGATAGTCGTAGCAACAGTGAATATTGATTTTGACTGGGAAATGAAGCTGTGTAAGTGAGTGGCTCTTGCTTTAGTGCAGATGACAGATGATGGAATTTTGAGTTAGGTGGTAGCTGTAATGATACACAGAAGAGAGTTTTATATGGGTGGAATCAACAGGGATTGGATCGGAAAACAGCAATCAAATATAACAGCAGAAACATCAGCCAAGACTCTGCAGATCACAAGTGATAGAAAGCCAACTCATACTCACATAACAAAATCAAAATGTATTGGTTCATATATTTGAAGCAAAGTAATCTTGTCTCTTACAATTTCTGAGATTCACTTCCCTCTCAAGGGTTTCATCTTCAGACAGGCTCTATATGTGCAGCAATGAAGATGCCTCCTGGTACTTCAAACATTACATTATCTGGGAACTGGAAACTCCCAATAAAAAGGGACATCCTTTCCATATGTTTTATATAATTCAGTAGATAATTGCAATGGTTTAGCTTGGCTCAGATGGTCAAATTAAAAGCTAGAGGTTGGGGGTCTCTTATTTCAATCCCTTGAGCTGGTGGTCAGGAAGAATCTTAAAATTAGATTCTTAAAATTAGAATCTAGAATACAGATAACAGATATCTGAAGCCTAGGAGGGTCTAAAAATGCTGTCTAAATGAAGTAAGCATATGAAGGAAACCCAAGTTTGGAAGCAAAATTACTAATCATCCAAAAATATGAAACTTGAAAATCTGGATAAAATTACTTCAGATAAGTTTGAAATTTTGAGGTTTTCTGAAAGAAGAATGGTATGTATAACAAAATGAAGCCAAGTCTTGTAGTGCACCCCTTTAATCCTAGCACTCAGAAGGCAGAGACAAATTGAATCTCTATGAGTTCAAAGGCAACCTGCACTACGATGTTCCAGGACAGCCAGAGCTACATAGTGAGACATTGTCTCAAAAAGCATAAATAAATACATAACGGACAAATAAGTGATAAATAAGTCAAATTTATAGACAGGTGGTTTCTGGGACAGCTAACTTCAGTGGCATTAAGAAAAGGAGCAGTTTTGGTATAAAAAGATACCTAGAGTTAAATTATAGTGTTAAAACTCAGGGAGAAGTATTTCAAGAAGGAAGTGGTTCCTTGGAACAAAAAAGTGTAGTAATAGGGGGAGAGGGCCCTGCTTTTTGTCCTGACCGGCTCCCGCACGGCTAGCTTATACCCCGAAATAACAACACACCAATTGTATTCATTTAAGCAC
>LOEQ01006662.1:0-27661 GCA_001685075.1 Bramus lutescens | reverse complement strand
GCCAAGAAGGCAGCCAGTCTCAGGCAGGGAGCTTCCTGGCAGGTGAGAGACAGAGACAGATAGACACACCATGCAAAGAAAGTGAGTATTTATTTAGTGGATTATGGAGGGAAAAGAGAAAGGGGGTAAGGGAGAAGGGGGAATAGGAGACAGAGGCAAAGAGAGAGAAAGAGAAACAGAGAGAGAGAAGGAGGAAAGAGGAAAAGAATCACGGCAGCAACCACCTCTTCCAAAGAGAGACAGAAAGGAAAGAGCTCAGGCTGGAAGCAGAAGCGAGATCTGCTTGCCTAGGCAGATGATGGAGGAAGTAGGTGGGCTTTGTCTCTTAAAAGGACAGAACAGACCATTGCAACAAGTCTATCTAAAAATCCAAAAAGAATGTTACCAGACTGTGACAAGGATGGTAGGTTAAGCATAAATGTGGGCAATAAATGCTAATCTAGGGCTAAAGTAGCCCAAGGGAATTTGAGTCTGATGAATTAACATTCTACCTCCCTACAAACACTACAATTTTAGCTAATGGGGGTATGATAATTTTCTGGTAACTTCAGTTCACAAGTCTAAATATTAAATAAAATATGAGTTCTTCTAATATAAAGAACATTTGTTTCCTTTTCGTATAATGTCTAGAGTTCAAAATGTCTCTGTGTGTATGTGTTTGGGGATGAGGCTGGATAGAAGGAAATGATCTGGGATAATGGAAGCAGCATTCTGATTCAGGAACTATCTGCCATGAAAATCAGCAAGATTATTTTTCTTCTTAAATTACTTTTATTTTATAATTTTTGTGCAATGGTATTTTGCCTGCATGTTTGTCTGTATACCTACCACTGAATTCAGAAGAGGGTATGTGATCCCCTGAAACTGTAGTTAGAGACTGTTTGGGAGCTGACATGTTGGGAATTGAACCTGTATCCTCTGGAAAAGAAGCAAGTGCTCATAACTGAGAAGTCATCTTTACAGCCCTTATAGGAACATGACTTTCACAATTTGAGTAAAGTTTAGAGTTAACCTACTCTCAGAAGTATTTCAGCAAAAGCCCTGCTTTCATTACCATAACAAGGCCCAGGCTCATTAACACCTTCCCAGAGTTTCCTGATCTTTTTTCTTTTTCTTGTTTGCTTGTTTGACAAGCCTCATGAACTGTTTGCTTTTCTCTGATATGAGAAGTACCAGAAGCCTCAAAGGCAGAGGGCCAAAGGCTTCTCTTTTATCTGTGCTGAAGGGAGAATCTTAAGGGCTCCACCTAGGAAGAGAAGGAGGTGCTGGAGGTTGAGGAAAAAAAGTCTAACTAGAGTGTGAGAGGCCCTCGGCTTGGTTGGCTGTTGACCTTCCCAGTTACAAAGCCTTGGGGACTTCAGCTTGTGTTTAGATGTGGCACATCCACTGTCTTCATATACATGAGGTCCTTGATCCAATGCTGTGATGGCAGAGTGGCAAATAAATATAAAAGTTTAGGTTTAGTTGGTGTATATTGCATAAGTGCTAGATGGCTCCTCCAAATGCTCTTACCATACATTGTCAACTAGTCAATCAAACCCTACCCTCCAGGGGAAACAGAGCATAGTTTTCAGAGTTGGCATAATGGACTCCAAAAGCTGCACTTCAATTAATGACTTGGCACCTAGTATCTAGACATTCAAATAGCTGATTAAAATATTTATTCTAGAAATCAAAGTTCAGATCTTCATGAACAGACTAGTTTTATGGAGAAATTCATTAATTTTTCTCTGTCATTTTATGTTCCTCATAGAAGTATACCAGGAATTACTGTTACAAGCAAGTGAGACATTTCATAGAAACTATCTTCCTTTCACCCTCTTCTTTAGAGACTTNAAGTCTAACTAGAGTGTGAGAGGCCCTCGGCTTGGTTGGCTGTTGACCTTCCCAGTTACAAAGCCTTGGGGACTTCAGCTTGTGTTTAGATGTGGCACATCCACTGTCTTCATATACATGAGGTCCTTGATCCAATGCTGTGATGGCAGAGTGGCAAATAAATATAAAAGTTTAGGTTTAGTTGGTGTATATTGCATAAGTGCTAGATGGCTCCTCCAAATGCTCTTACCATACATTGTCAACTAGTCAATCAAACCCTACCCTCCAGGGGAAACAGAGCATAGTTTTCAGAGTTGGCATAATGGACTCCAAAAGCTGCACTTCAATTAATGACTTGGCACCTAGTATCTAGACATTCAAATAGCTGATTAAAATATTTATTCTAGAAATCAAAGTTCAGATCTTCATGAACAGACTAGTTTTATGGAGAAATTCATTAATTTTTCTCTGTCATTTTATGTTCCTCATAGAAGTATACCAGGAATTACTGTTACAAGCAAGTGAGACATTTCATAGAAACTATCTTCCTTTCACCCTCTTCTTTAGAGACTTCACTCACACCATTCTCCTCTGGTGTTTTATTTCGAAATGTTGGAGGATGGACTGCTTGTTGGTTCCCAGTCACTTAGACCCGAAATAATCACACAGAAACCATATTATTTAAATCACTGCTTGGCCCATTAGCTCTAGCTTCTTATTGGCTAACTCCTACATCCTAATTTAAGCCATTTTCTGTATGTTATATTTTGCCATGAGACTCGAGGCCTACCAGCAAGGCTACAGCATGTCTGTCTCTGGCGGCAGCTTCATGGCTTTTCTCCAACTCCGCTTTTCTTTCTCCCAGCATTTCAGTTTAATTTTCCCTGCATACCTCTATTCCCTGCACAAGTCCAAGACAGTTACTTTTTTAACCAATGATATTCACAACATATAGAGGAAATCCCACACCAGAGAGGTTTTCCCTTTCTCTGATCTAAGAAGAAGGTAGCAGTAGGGAAATTGCCCACTAAAGTGGGAGATGGAGATTCTTCTCAAAGAACCATGAACTCCTTAAGTCTGGGGTAGATGACTAGGTTTCCAGTACCAGGTATGATTTCCCTCTCTTTGAATGGGCAGTAAGTGCTTATAGAGAGCTAATATCAATTAAGTCTAAATAGCATGACTGCCGAAAGAGGACCTGAACAAAAAGGACACCAATAAGCATGCCTACATGAGAGGGGAAAAGCTCATGGTACCTCAACCTCAGATAAAGAATCACTTGTAATTATTTAACTCTGAGAGCAGAATAGTCTTCGCCAGTGGTGAACCTCTCAATTGGTTATCCAGGGTCAAATGGTCAGCTCTGCATAAAAATAACATTATATGGACAGAGCAGGTTGTGTTTATATATTTAGGAGTGCATGTGTGTTCGTGTGTTTGTATAACGTCATTAGAAACAACGAGAGCATATGAATTTGAAAGAGACAAAGCAAAGGGGGGGTTACATGCGTGGGAGAGGATGGAGGGAGAATGGGGAAAGAAGGAGAGTGATTAAAGTATATTTGAAGAAAAGGAAATTTCAGCTGCAAGTTGTTTATGTGAATTTATTTCTAGAGTATGGAAGGAGAAAATCACTGATTTCTTCTGTGTTTTTCCATAAATTTCTGTCACCTATGGCAAAATATAAAACATAGAACACAAAATTCATCCAAATATGATTTCTTGCAACATAATAGGAATTCTATGGATTCTAAATACTAATTTTATTCTTTTCAGTTCCATGTATCTTTGTGTGTCAGGGTGTAGGTATGTGCATGTGTAAGTGAAGGAACCTGTGAGGTTGGAAGCAGCTGTGTGCTACTCAGACTAAGTACTAACAACAGAACCCTGGCTCTTTGCAAGGAGCAGTATGTGTTCTTAACTGCTGAACTATTTCCCCAGCCCCAGTTGGAAGAAATGTGACAGCTCCACCTTTGTGCCAATTGCCAAGAACTCATCCTTACTTACATTGCCAAGTTTTTGCATTTTAGTCCTGGTGATTGAGATCAGGACCTTTCCCATCCTGGGCAAGCATTTTGGTTTTGGTTTTCTTCATTGGTTTTGAGACTGGGTACAAGTATGCGTCCTAGGCTGGTCCAACTTCCTCAGAATCCAGAGTTCTGGTGTTATAGACATGTGCTACCCTACCTGTTTTTTCAGCTTTGCCTTTTTAGCTTTCTGCAAGTAGCAGAAGGCCCAAGTGAACTTGCTGGTTAACTGATAAGGGAGATGCACGGGTACAGAAGCAGCTAGACCAGGAGACACCTGGAAGCAGTGTTTTCCTTATAATGAACTCTCTTGTCTGCTTCTGCGGCAGTTGCTTTGTTTTCAGTTATTCTCAATTTTATTGTAGGTTTTCGTGATAGTAGTAACAATAGTTGCAGTGGTTTTGAGTTGTGCATTTTTAGTCACAAGCTTCAGAAATGGAAATCTGACAATATTGTAAGAACTTTGTCCACATTATAAGAGAACTTTCCAGAAAGTACTTATGAAGAATAAGCTCTCTTGACCAGAGGAAGGGTGTGTCCTGACCCAGGCAATCTGTTTCAGGAAACCTGAAGTATGGTAAGTTAATAGACCAGTCAGGATCTGCATGTAGAACCACACATGTACAATCTCACCCAGTCATATTTCTGCTGCTGTGTAGTACAGACAGAATAATTAAATCCTGAGAGAGAAACAAAGAAATTCACTGTTCCACATTTTTCAAAGTTTTTCTATGTAAAGAATTATTTGGTTATAACAGCAGGTACCTTAAATTAGCTTAACTGATGAAAAATGTTTAGGTCACGACTTATTTTTGGGAAAACAACCTATAGTTCAGGAGTTTTCTGTGCCTTTCTTTTGTGTGTTTTCTTGTGTCTTGTGTTAATTATGGTCTTTTTTTCTCTCCTATTGCTCTACATGACAGGTTTTATTTTGAGTCTACTTAACAGAGAGCACATGACTGTCCAAAGTGACAAACTCATGTTTATAAGCCTTACATCTATGGTACCCACATGGGACTAGTCACACACAATATTCCTCCGTTTGAAGTTCCACCCCTGTCCATTTTCTCCCAGTGTTTGTAAATCCACTAATACTCACAGAGAAGGAATGCTATGTGATATGTTAAATTACCTTTTGGGCAATACTAAAGGGAAATGAGCAAGAGGAAAATGGAATCTTATCATATTAAAAGAGCATGAGCTTTAATGTTAGAAAGAGGAGTTCTCTGACTCTTACTTTAATTGGGTCACCAGAAATCAGCTTTTATTCTCCTTAGTCCTAAGATTTTACATCTTTCTATAAAATAATATTAAATGCAGTGTGTTGAATACCTATATGTATGTTTCATTTATTCTCTAAACTTATGAGAAGTGTATTTGTATTTATTTGTGGAGTGCCGCTTCATGACCCACTGCAGCTTAATGGCACCAGCAGGTGACAAACCTGGTATCCTAACTCAGACCCATTTGGTGACCAAATCCCAGCATTTCACATTCTTCACAGTCATAGGTAAACAGGGCTTTGAACAAACTGCACTTAAATATAAATTCTAGGTTTATGTTTTGTAAGAAAAAATAAAGAACAACATGATACATATAAACAATAGAATAACCAAAAGAATGAGACAGAAATCTAACAAATATTATAGTATGCTTTTCAAATTATTTCTTTTATGTTTTAAGATTATAATAGAATTATATTATTTATCTTGTCCCCTTTCTTTCTCCAAACTTGTGACTCTCCTTGCTCTCTTTCAAATTCATGACGCCTTTTTCATTAGTTATTGTTATGTACATGTATATTCCCAAACACATAAATACAGGTTACTCAGTCTGTGTAATGTTATTTCAGTGTGTATTTTCAGAACTGATGACTACTATTGAACAACCAGGTGGTGTGTACTTCCTTGGGGATGTCCATTTCTCCTGCTCTCAGCATTCCATAGTTTCTAAAGTTCTGTGTAGGGCTGAGGTCTCTTGGGCTTTCCCAGTTCATGTGAACAGGTCTGTTGCTGTTATTCCTGTTCTACTCATGTTTAGGGAATCATGTTGTTGAGATTTACAAATATGATGCAGACTTTTAACAATTATTTGTTTCATTCTGTTAATTTAATCAATAAAATAATTTTTGGGGAAATATGCTAGAATATGTTGAAAATATGTTGAAATGGAAAGTTGGTTTAAATTTAGTATTTGCCATTAAGAACTTTACTAACCATAATCAAATTACCGAGTCTATAAGTACCTATATATATGCAAATCCATACTCCTTTAGAGGGGCTCATGAAGATTGTTGCTGATAAATGCGCAAAGGCTGGTTTTCAGCACAAAGTAAACACATTGCCAATAGTTATTCTACAAAAACTAAACTAATAGATTTGTTTGATAAACTCATATATGGATATGTAGAGAGTCGCCCTGAGCGTAGAATATTTTAAATAAAATGCCTGCTGTTTACTTAACTTTCTATTTTTTTTTTCAGAAATAAAGTGTTGTATTTATTGGGTGACTCTGAATAGCTAGACACTAGTTGAAGTGATTGGCACCCTTGTTTCTACAAAACTCTCATGAACTGGGCACTCTATAGTTCTTTCAGAGAAGAGGAAACAAGTTCAAAGAGAGTACATAGCTTGTTCATGGTTACAAGCTTTAGTTGCAAACTAAGACAAGTAAGACCAAAGCGAAGATTTTTGCACCCCATAAGACTTTCTGCCAATGCAATAATACAAATTAGACCAAATCTAACTAAATTAGAAAAAGCCCAGGTTTAATGGATACCAGTGCTCCTGGGTGCCCTTGCAGCCTCTCTGAGAGGAGAGGGGAAAGGAAGACCAGAAAACCACCTGTTTGTTCTCTGGGGTGCAGTTCAAACTCCCTCATGAGTGGTCCTGAGCATCTCTGAGGAGGGGTCACCATTTGGCAGGCTTTCTTGCAGATGGAGTCTGGACTGAGGCAACTCCCAGGGGAGGGGGCTTGGGATGGAACTCCCACCCAAATATTCCAGACTCTTTGGATATATGGATGCCAGTGGCAGTGGTGTTACTTCTAACCAAACACAAAATAAGATCTGTCTGATCCCAAACCACATATTACTTTGAATATCACTGCTTCTCAAATATATTACACATTAAAATGAATCAATAATTTAGAGAAGACAGCTCCTAAAACTTCCAATTTATTATGTCACCATAGCTATAGAGATTTAGTTTGGTTTTGTTTGTTGCATGTGTATGAGAAGAATAGCAATTGATTCTAAGAAATGTGTTTTTATTTATGACCACAAAAAGTGTAGGGCAAGTTAACAATGAATTCATGTTTATACTTACTCTTACAGCTATAATTCATTACCTGTGTTTACACAAATGACAACATTATTTAAGACTCAAAGCGTGGTAACAATGTTAGAAATACCATATATCAAAATATTAAATTAGGAACGAGTTCAGGCTAACTTAAAAGATAGAGAGTCATGAAAAAATAGACTCATTGGAAAACCTTGCACTTCACAAAGTGGAATTCAGATGCCACAAGCCTGACCTATTGGCTGATCTTGACATGTTTTTGTAAAGAAGGTGGACCTTTAATATAGTGAGGTTATAAAAGAGCAGTGATGGCTAACGATTTTGTCTTTGTTTATTGATTTAAAGATTCAAAAGAGTATGTTTACATGCAGAATTAGAAGAAAATTTTAGTGATAAAGGGTTAAAGTTTGAAATCTGGTCATTTTGGTGTGTCTATTTATTTACTTCTATATGGTGGTTGATGCTTCCTGCATATGTAAATATACATATTATTAAGGAATTAAAAATAAATTTAAATAGGAAAAGGTGACTGGTCAGAAAGTTAAGCTGAATAAGTGGTTTTCGGTGACCCATTTATTAGTGAAGTACTTAAAAGCTTAATCATAATGACGTCATTGGGATTAAGCTTTATTAACTCATCTTGAAAAGTAGAAGATGAAATAGATAATAGAAGCAGTATTTGTTGAAAATTTCTGTGAAAAAAGAAAAAAAAACTTCATCAAAATGACCTCTTTACTTATGAATGATACCCACAATAGACATTAGATAATACCTGCTTAACTAACATGTGGATGATACAAGATTTTAATTCCAGATTATATTTTTGACTGTGATTGGTTTGTTAATAATGTACTCTTTGTATTGCAGTATTCTTTAATTTTAACATTTACATTTCAAGATTGCATAATAGTCCACCAGTAATTCCTTTCATTTTTTTTATCTTATGTGTATGTATATAAGTGTTTAACCACATGTATGTTTCTATGCTATGTGTGTGTCTGGTGCCCAAAGAGTCAGATAAGGGAATTGGACACCCTGGAAGAGAGGTATATAATTGTGAGCAGCCGTGCAGCCCTATGGGGCCTGGAAATGGAACTTGAGTCCATTTTCAGAGAAGACAGTAATCTGTTGAGAATGAATTGCTGAGAAGTCTTGAAAGCCCCCGTGGTTTGCTTTCATTCCCTGAGCCTAAAATAAAGTATACAACATTAATTAACACCTTTGTTCTTCCCCTTTCTTTTACAAACACGGCAGTGGTTTGGAATAGAGCTGGAGGATGATACTGGGGAGTGGAGTATACAGACATTGCTGATTACTATAATGTAAGATGTGGGTGAAGAAGCCTGAGCTGAGGGATAAATGAATGTCACTGCCATATTGTAAATGGGGGATACCCTTATAGGAGTAACCCTCAGCTTCAGTATCAATTTTGAAGTCAAAGAAAGATGGTGTGTTTAGAAATGAAACTCACCCCAAAAATTACCACAGAAACAGTACTGATATCATATATCAAAACTTGAGACAAAGGAAAGAATTTAATGACAAATATTAAGAAAGAGCAAGAGAGTATCAAAGGTGAAGATTACTGCTGGGCTGCCATGTCTTCAAAAGGCAAGAAGGGAATAGGGTTGTAGGGATGGAAAGGGGAGCTTGGGTCATCCCATTAACCAGGAAGACTAGCCTGCTGTCTCTTAAATATCAATTTCCAGTGAATTGACAAACAAAATAAAAAAACAACAATTCCACTAATAGCCACATCTGCTTTAAGATGACTCTCTTCTCTTTCTAATTTCCAAGAGAGTACAATGAAGTTCATGTTGTAGTAGTTAATTGTTTTGTGTTTTTTTCATTCAAAATCCATCCATATGGTCAATATTTATGCTCGTTGATAATCTTTTTGTGAAATCAAAACAAAGCAAAAAACAAACAAGAAACTATCCATGGTTAGGAATCTTTAACCTTAAGAAAATTTTAGGTCACAACTATGCAAGAGCAGAGTATTCTTACTATGAATGACTGTCAACAAAATTGCTTTGAAAAAACAGCTTTGGTGACCTATCACCATGTACAAGTGCTCTCTCTTCTGAGTGAGAGGAAGGTTCATTTACAACTCTAAAATTATAATGATAGAAATGGGCATGTGTTTCAGCACACAAAAAATAGCTATTATTTATTTCCACACTTATATAGCCAGTGTCTAAACTTAATGAATTCTCTACAAATGTGATACAAATATTTTAGCTCTGAAATATTTGTGTGACACTTCAAATTTCTTGTGGTCTTGATATTCCCATAAATGTCTTATTCTACTTGTGAGCTACTAAAAGGGATCAATCTCAGGAATGTGTATAATAGAACTGCAGCAATTAAAAATTCTCATTTTAGTTTCTACTGCCTCTTATTCCCTGGGGTTTCTCGGCCTAGCATCACTTAAAGTCGTCTGTGATATTGCTTTAATCTTCTCCTTTATCTCTACACGCAGAGAATTTCCTGGGTGTGTTAATTTTGTCCATGTCCCATGGAATACTTGCCTTCAATAGGGAAGTCATTCATCCTTTCATACATGTTATTATAGAGCTGACACATTCCCTCTCTGTCTGCTTTCCCTCTGCTCCTAACTAACTGAGCTACAGCCTCCAACTCCTTCCATATGTTGCAGTGCTTGGCCCAATATTACTGATCTGTAGATAATGCAAACCTACATTTATTAGTTTTGATGTAATAAAAGAAATAGATATTTGATATATATTCATATAAATGATATGCATACATTAAAAATGTGTAGGTCAAAGGAAGATATTAATATGGTTTGGAGTGTTAAAGACAAATGAACTAAATCACTAATGAGATGATTTTGTTCAGGCCATGGAAATGGGGAACATTTCATCTCTAAGAAGATATAGCATGTGAAATCTTAGGGAGGCAAATACTAGGAAGAAATAAAATTGAAAGCTGTATCTGAAGGATACATGCAGCAGACTCACAGAACACCAAGGGGGCAGAACAGTTCTTTATGATTACTCTTTGACTCACATTATAAAAGATTTGTGCACCTTGGGTAGAGCTGTGTTGTATGTGTATGAGTGAGTGTGTCTGGTAAACCATGAGAAGAAAAGTGGGACTCAGAGAATGTCCAACATTGTCTGTATTATGGGTTCAAAGGCATTTCAAAGAAGAGATGGTTGCTTTAGTAGACAAGTGTAGGATTGTAGCACAAAGCACAGGGTCTTCATGATTATCTCCATAAGCCTGTTATTTGTCAGAATTAACCAAATTATCTTCATGTACAGTTGTGCAGAGAATGCCTAATACAAAATTAATATAATTTATTGGCCTTGATGTCTTCCTATGAATTTTGCTGATTCAATAGCTTACATATATCAATATCCCTGGGATGGCGTCAGCTCAAAGTCAAGAGAGTTATGAAAAATAGATGTGTTTGGACATCCTTTTCAAAGATAACCTTTTAAATAAAATCACTCTCTCCCCTTTTTCCCCATAGGTGGATCCATTCAAACTCTGTAGTTATGGCACCATGGTTATAACATCCTCTCATTGCAAGTTTCTCACTAGTCTCCAACATTGAATTGAATAGACAAGGCTGGCCTTGAACTCACAGAGATCCGCCTGCCTCTGCCTCCCAAGTGCTGGGATTAAAGGGGTTCACGACCACCTAACAAAAGTATTAGAATTACTTTTAACACCCTCCTATGCAGTAATCTTTCTTCTCTCTTCACCAGGTTTCCCACGTTTCTTTCTTCTTAACACCCCTAAATCCTGCCACTTTTCATTTATCATATTCCACATCCCTCCTTGTAAAATCAGTACTCTCCTTGCTGAATACTTAGGTCCCATCCTCTGGTTTGCATGCAGTAATTGCTTGTCTATCCTAGGGATTCTTAACCTATGGCTGAATTCTTTGGAGTTTTAATGACTGTTTCACAAGGCTCACATGTCAGATACCCTGCATATCCAGTTTTTTTATTATAATTCATAAGTAGCAAAATTACACTTATGGAGTAGCAACGGACTAATTTTATAGCTGGAGGTCACTGCAACGTAAGGAACTGTATTAAAAGGTCACACATTAGGAAGGTTGAGAACCAGTGGATCATCACCCCCTGAAATTCTCTATTATTTACCCATTCAGTCAAGTCATCTCTGGAAATCCTATCTCCACAGAAATTAATATAGAATTAAAATTATGTATTTCTATGAAGATCCTTTTGAGAATCATGGCTTTCCTTTTAAAAATAGTTATTTTATTTTAAATGTATGAGAGTTTTGCCTGCATGGATGTATGTGCACCCTATGTGTGCCTGGTGCTCTTCAAGGCCAGGAGAGGGCATTGGATTTCCTCACACTGGAGTTAGCTCTGGCTGTGAGTCACCATGTGGATGCCTGGGAAATTAACACAGTTACTCTACAAGAACAGCAAGTGCTGTTAACTGTGGAGTCTTCTCTCCAGCCAGATGACTTTCTTATACACATAGCAATAATAGTATTGGTAGCAATAATATCTTGAAGCATTTATATAGCTACTATTATTAAAAAGTGTCGACAGCCAAATGGGTTATTTCAGCTACATTTAAAGAAAGAACAAAGCAAGTATTTTTTATGTTCATTTACCAGAAAAAGAAATAGGATCAGAGAGTTTATATGGCTTCTATGAACTCACCCAGCTAGAATCTAGTTAATGAGAATGTAAGCAGAAATAATCAAGCATTAAAATACAAATACAATAATCCAAACAGTGCTGGATTAGCTAATCATTTATGCACTGGAAGCCTTTATTCAGTCAAGTTAGTTTTAAAGTATGTGAGAGTATATTAAATTTATGAGCAAGTCTGCCTGTGGTAAAATTCTCAACAAGACAATTACGATAGAAGCACTTTCAGCATCGCGAGGGATTTAATGGTTTCCACACTGTCTGTGTGGGCTTGTTCTGTTGCTTCCCTTGTTACGTTGTTCCACAGTATGGGCAGTGTCTATAGACAAGTATAAGCTTGAATAACAATAATATTGTTATTTCTTTGGGTGTTTAAAAAGATATAAGTTACTGGAAGCATCGTATCTGGCATGTAAAGCTTTTTGCATCAATATCTGTTAAATATTTATTTTCATGTCTTTTTGATGCTGACATGACTTAATTCATAAATTAAATAAAAATGCTACATTCTATGACTTGTTGGTTTAATAAAAGCTGAACCAAACTGATAAAGGCTGAGTTACAAGAACAAAAATAGTGTTGTTACAGATCCATTAAAGTCTAAAAAATCTGGGCATAAAATAGTTTACTGTTTGATGTTTAAGCAAAGAATTTAACAAAATTTTCCTATGTATTTTTTATCAACAGCATAAACAAGGGATGCACAAGTAAGTAATATAGTCATCAACTCTCTTGTTGGTGATTTGGCAAAGCAGACAAAGCACAGATAGGATAAAATGTAGTAATGCACAGAAAGATTTAACTGAAGGCAGCAAAGAAAATGGACTCTGGTGTACCAACTAGTAAGAGTTTACCAGCACAGCATACAACAGGATGGGTGAGGGAGTGCCTCCCAGAGACACTAGAGTAGCTTAGTTTTTGTATTATAAAGAGAGAGATTCATTACATGTGCTTTACAAGCCTTTCAATTCACCTCAGTATAGATGGTAGGCCAGTCTGAGTATCACAGGGAGATACTATTTAAAACAAAATCAGCAAAATTTCTCCAAGACTCAGTGCTGAATGTAATGGAATATTGACATAGAGCTTTACAGACTATGGTGATCTAGTTGAAGTCCAAATCATAGTTTCCCTTTTCCTTTGCTGTTAAAACTATGAAGTTTTTGTGCAAGAATTATGTTTCAAGTGTTAAATATTACTTTAAAATTTTATTTATTTATTTATGTGTGTGTTTGTGTGTACATGCATGTGTTGGATGTATTCATGCCTGAGGACATGTATGTGTACCGCATGAATTACAATGCCTGCAGGACTCAGCTGAATGCATGGGATCACCTGACACTGTAGTTCCAGGTGGATGTAAGCAATGCTATGTCGATGTTGGAACCCCTACTTGGGTTATGTGTAAGACCAAAAAGTGATCTTAATTGATGATCCTTCTTTTCAATCCCTTACTTTTTTAATAATTAAAATTTGGAGGGCACAAAATGTTTTTTGATTTACTTTATGAACTATTTAATTTGTATCCATTATAACCCTGAAATTACCACAGAGATCTCTATCTGTTATTAATTAGTATATCTGTTATTGATGAAGTATTGTTATTAATTAATCACATTGCAGTGATTATAAATGACAGATATTTTACATATTCTGTTCAAATCATATGGCCAACAAATGATGAAGGCAGGATACTTAGTTGGAAGCGTCACTTAAGAATGCCACAAAATTAAATAAAACTAATTCTTATAGCAAAATTAAACATGTGACATTTTCCCCAAAGACCTTACAGTGAATATTAATAATGTATCATACTAATTAATACAGTGTATCAATTCTTTAAAGCATGTTTTGTATGGTTACTGAAAGTTTTAAAATGCTCTTTTGTAACAATTGCTTTGTTTTCTGTCTTACCATTTTCCTTTGCTAAACATTAATATTGGCCTATATTTCTATATTTGACAAAAGAGTCAAGAGTAAAACTTTTTTGTAAATTAATAGGTGTCATTTTATTTCTAATATAGAAAATGCTTATTTTCAAAGGTAACTCATTTTATTTGAAGAGAACTTTATGGTTGAACACAGTTGACTTGTGCCAAGTCTTCAACAAGTGATTAATGTGGATACCTATGATGGCTAAACTTATCACAGCACTTCCCCACTTCCCACTTTTATGACAATAAACATGTCTCTTTGTGGCTTCACTTTTTGCTCAATTGGTGGTTTATTAATCATGTTGGATTAATAAACGAGAAAAGAGATTTGTTTAATAAAACTGTTTACCAAAGACCACAGTACTTTGTTCCTTGCATATTTTCAACATCTGTAGTTTAACATTGGTATTTTTTTTTTTTTTACTGGAAAAGACATCAGTTTTAGGGGTTTAATCAAATGTATAGCAAATGAATTTTCCCAGTCTTCATGCTTTTTCCCTCTGAAAAATCTTAAAATCTCCCTGCTTTCTTGTGATTGGTCAGTGAGTTCTTGTTTCTATTCAGGAGACTGGACATAAACCTTAGCTGAAAGTTGTTGGTCCAGACCCAAGAAACTTTTACGTGTGACTCCAGAAAGTACAGTCCCTATTCCTCTAGTGGTTTCCATAGAGCAGATCTTCATACAGACAGGATTGCCCCAGAATTATTAAAGTGTCACAGGTGATATCTGTTCCCATTTTAGGTTAGATTTAGGATAGGCCTGGAAGCTTATTTTACACTGAAGCACAGTATTTCTGACACTGAATCATCTCTGCACATTGAGCATAAGAACTCCTTTTAAGCACTATTAAGTTCATAGAATAATCAGTGTTTTCATTATGTACTAACAATAGGTTCAGCAATAATAGGATTATATATATAATATTTCATAGTGAGAAAATATTTTGTTGTATAATTTTTGAAATTTTCTTTAAAGTATCCTATTTAGATGTTGTTTACATATAATAAGGTGTAACTAGTTTTATGAATTTTGGGTTTTAAAACCTTGCTTGATTTTATATATGTGTACCTACTCATCTATAAATGCCCATAGAAAATGGAAGAGGTCATTGGAACCCCTAGAACTGGAATTATAGGTGGTGATGGCAACCAAACTAGTGCTTCTTCAAGAACAACAAGTGGTCTTAATGACTGATCCATGTTCTCTAGCTGAAATATTATGAAACTGGATTTAAATCCTCAATTTTGCTTCTGTAAATTCAAATCATAAGCTTCATATTGAAGGAAAGTTTAAAAAATTAGTCATTGACATTTTGGATAAGAGAAGATAATATATGATCTAAAAAAATTTACTTGAGATAGTTTGTAAATAGAAAAATTAATATAGCCTTAGCCAATTACATTGACTCTTCATTGTTGTAGGATTTTGGGGGCAAGAAACCAGCTCCCAAATCATGAGAGATTTGATATTAGTTATGAATGGTCATTCTTAGCTTATGCTTGTCCCATTAGCTCTTATAATTTAAACTAACCTGTTTTTCTCCATCTACATTTTGCCCTGGGGTTTTTAAAATTTCTTTCATTCTGTATGACCTACTCTGGTTTTGGTCGCCTGAACCCCGGCATCTCCCTCTCTTTCTTGTTTTTTCTCCCTCTTCTCCTGCACCTAGATTCTTCCCTCTTATCTCTCTACCACCTAGCTATTTATTAGGTGTTCAGTTTTGTTTTTAATTAAACCAAGCAGGTGCCTTAGTTAGGCAAGTTGAAACAGCAACACATCTTTATATAATAAAACAAACGACAGCATAAACAAATATAACACTCCTTTACACAGTTAAAGTAATATTCCACAACACTTCGTCTTCCGGACAAAGAGAATTGGGAAAGCAAGATGAGAAAAAAGTTTTGCTTCAGCTATAGGATGATTTTAACAATCAAAAAGTAACCTAATTAAGGAAAATCAGCAGAAGGAAGATGCTGTGTGTTGTTTATGGGCTGTTATAGAGGTGAGTTTCCATCAAGTCCCATTTAGTAAATTAATTTTAATTTAAAGATTTTTTATGATTGTGTTACCAGAACTAAAAAAAAAAAACAAGAATATTAGTAACGAAATGTGACTGCCTATCTACATTGTCAATTTGACTGAATTTAGAACTGAGAAGTGAACAAGCCCTGAGTAATTTATATGAGGAAACATCCGGATTAGGTAAATGAAGGAGAAAGACACAGTTGGAGTGTGGTCAGCAGCACTTCATAGAGTAGATGATGGACTGGATAAAAAGAGAAAGAGGGTAAAGCACTAACATTCATCCGTCTGCACTGTCACTGTGGGTGCAAAGTGACGAGCAATCTCCCTCTACTGCCAGGCTCTCCCTGTCATGAGGCACGAAACCCCATGAAGTCTTAGCTAAAAATCAACCCTTCCTTTATTAAGTGCTGTGATCATGTATTTGTCACAGCAATGAGGAAATCAACAGCCCTATGAGATTCTTAGAAAAATGAACTTGACACAGAGCCCGGCAACCAGTCTGCCACTGCTGCAGGATTAGAATCAAGTGAAAAGAGGATTGGCAGCTCCAGAACTAGTGTCATACGCCAATCTACACAAGATCCCTTGCTTTCAGTCAAGTATCTATAAAAAGGGACTGTTGAATGGAAAGATGACAGCTTTTTCATTTTAAATTATATTTACTTGAGTAGCATTCAAAGTAATGGTTTTCATTACGACATTTTCACATATATTTGTTTAAAACATTGATCCTTCTCTTTCACTTCCCTCTGCCATCTCCGTTCCTTCTTATTGCTGGTCTCATTCACTCCTATTCTGCTTTGAAATTAAATATGTATTACTCCATTTTCTCTTCCCCTTCCTTAAAAAAAGCTCTCTTATACTTTTCATGATCTACATTAATATATAAAACTTTAAATCTATGGTTGACATCTGAGTGAAATCATTGTCTTTCTCATTCTAAGTCATTTCTCTTAATAATTTCCAGTTATGTTCATTTTCCAGAGAATGTCATGTTTTCTTTTTTCTTCATAACTGAATAAAATCCCACTGTGTATAGACCACTTCCCCTGCTATCTACTGATGGACAGTAAGGCTGTTTCTATTTCCTGACTACTGTGAGTTGAGCAGCAATAAACATTGATATGCAATTATCTCCACTTGGGTGTGATTCAGTCTTTAGGTATAAACTGAGGTGTAGAAATCAGGGGCATATGATACTACTCATTTTTAATATATTCCCAGTTTTAAATCTTCCAACATAAAATAAAGAGATAAGTCATATAGGATTTAAAATCCTCTACAAATGATATCTTTTTCTCTCAAATATATGACTTAATTTGTATAAGACTGAATTTTTCTTATCATGATGATCCTCTTAAAATGGATATATTTGATTTTTTGATAGAATCTCATGTATTCAAGGTTGAACTCAAGCTTGCAATGCAATTTACAATGGATGGCTCCTAATCACCTACGTCTACTTCCCCAGTGCCAGAATTATAAGAGTCTGCCACCATAAGTGACCTATGGATATACTATTTGATAGTCATGTATTTTTGCAGTTTTGATTTATATTTCCCCATTTTTACCTTCAAAACTACTTATCTGGTACTTATCTGGTGGTCTTGACACTTGCATAAAATTTCATTCCATGATATCAGTTGCCCAAAGTCTATTATGGCACGAAAATCTGAAAGAGGATATTCCAGAAATAAATGCTGGTATGCTTTACATTTCTGACTGTTCTGAGGAACACTGCAGGATATCGTGCCATAGAAACATACTTTCAGTTTTCTGGAGTAAGACGCATCCTTTCTCTTCCAGGTTTTGTGAGACACCTACATCATAGTCACCCAGTCGCTATCATGGCTTTCAGGGTTTCTACCGCAACATCACAAGATTTAGTTGTTTTCATTATTGTTTAAGTACCAGTTTTTAATTATGACCCAAATGCAAGAGCAGCAATTTAATATGAAAAATAAAGCCATGGGAGGCTCCTTATCTGTGAAATTAAAGCTTCAGTGATATTAAGAGAGAACAAAACAGTGAAAAACCAGACCCATTTGTTATAGAATTTTATAGGATATAATTCCAGTTGTTTAGTACTTAATATAGATATTATATTAACTCTAATTTATTTAGTAAACTTTGCTATATATATATATATATATATTTGCATAGGAAAACACGCACCATATATCAGGTCCCTTATAGAAAGTCTGTCATTATCTGAGTGGCTTAGAACATCTGCTCACTAATAATAAATGATGTAAGGCTTCAACATCATTTAAAACTGTGCATGTGTAGTATATAATATATACTACAAAAATAATATTTTATAACCAGACTCTTAACCAGACATTAAAATGACTGCAAAATATCTCTTTGGTTGAGATATGAAGTACAAATGAAATGTGGTGGAATACAATAGTGTTATTCCTTTCAAGTTCCCAAAAGACTAATAATTCCCTAAACCACAGTGTCTTCACATTTTTGCTTTTCTCCCCTTGTCTGTAAAGCCTCTGGTGAAAAGAAAATAGAATATTAAATTTTACATAAAAATCTTCAGCAGTTTGCAAATGACAAGAGTCAATTCTGCTTATTAAATTATCTGTTTCTACTACTGGTATTTTAATATGTTGAACATGTATTTCACAGCTATACTTTTATATCACAGAGATTTACCAAACTCTGTGCTTCTCAAAACTTGAAATTTTTCTCTTTGTTAAGTTTTAAATGAAATGTTGTATTAACATGCGTGTTCTTTTCATAGGTCTTATAGTGATGTTAGCAGATGAGTATTTAACAGAAGAAGTACAGAAGACGTGAAGCATGTTCCATGCAATATACTAATAGTTCTTCTTTGCTTGTGTTAAATTTTTATATATCTTATTAGTTTGGAAGCATGTACTGATAAACACATAGGTTAGAATATTTGTCATGGATTGTCATGGAAGTGAAGATCCGAGCATATACTTATGGTATTTTAAATTTTTTATAACATCAATTACTTAATTTGGTTGAGAATAGGGAGGAAGTTCAATATAGCCTCATTTAATTTGAAGTCGACATACTTTAAGTCATATTGCTGGTGGCAAAGTTGTGATCAGTATAAACATTTTACATTTTAACAAATGTTTTCCTTTTTTCTGTTTCTAAACTATTTTTGTTCTTAATTTTTATTGAACTCTATTTTTCTCTGCTCCCCTCCCTGCCTCTTCCCTTCCCTACAACCCTCTCCCAAGGTCCCCATGCTCCCAATTTACTCATGAGATCTTTACCAAATGTTTTCAATGTTACTATTCAGCACTTAAAGTTTTCTCTTATTTCACGCCTTCTGATATACTCCCTGTGCACAAAGGAATTGTGGGTAGTTCACTGTCCCTGTTTAAATCTGAAAAAT
Source organism: Bramus lutescens (assembly GCA_001685075.1). Taxonomy (NCBI): domain Eukaryota; kingdom Metazoa; phylum Chordata; class Mammalia; order Rodentia; family Cricetidae; genus Bramus; species Bramus lutescens. The sequence goes on along the minus strand of LOEQ01006662.1, from coordinate 8,500 downwards.
AATTTTCAGTTTATGCTGTTAGCTCAGTTTGTATTTTCTAAGCATTTTAAGAACCAAGAAGTAAACATAAATAATTCATCCTTTAGTGATTTAATGTGGTAACTGTGAAATGGGAGTCTCTAGAAGCTAGGGTCAGTCTAGAAACGCTGGGGGTCTACTGACCAGTTGTTGTCCACTTGGTTCTTGGGAAGTTCCATAACTAATACATCATCATATTATGTGAAAGTACAGGACCTTACTGTTCTTACAGGTCTTTATTTTAAACATATTTTATTGAGTATTTGATAATTTCCCATTATGCACCCCAATCTGACTCATTCCCCTGCCCTTTTGTACCTGGTCTTCACCCTTGTATTGTCCACCCAATGGAAAACTTAAAAAGAAATAATAAAAATTAAAACACAAAAAGAATATTAAAACAAATAACACAAAACAAAAAAAAATAAATGAAAAGTGATAAATGCAAGCAAACAATAACAAAAAAACCCCACTTCGATTCTCTGTCTTCCCCATCTCTCCATTACTTCTTCCTTCTTCTTATTGACATTGGGAGCCATGATACATCATGCTGCAGATCCTTTTGTCCCAACAACTTTACTTGCAAATGGTTTTTGTATAATGTGCTGTTGATCAGGATCAAGATTTGGCTTCTTGTATAACATCATCACTAGACCTTCGCCAAATCTGCTCCAAGATATCCTGCTGTTGCCCCAAATCATGGAGATTCTGAGAATATGGTTCTGTAGGGACATTCCCTTTACCTGTACCGTACCCTTTACCCATTCATAGACAGAATGCCAACTCAAGCTCTGAATGTGTACCTGGGTGGTAGCTCACTTGGTCAATCTGGGCAGCTGGGACCAACTACCTAGGTGAGGGGTGAAACAAGCTCTCTCACATAGGTGGTGGGGGTGAAGCCAGCTTTCCAAAGTTGTGGGGGAGTTAAGGGGGCAGCTATTCTATAAGAAGTGAGGTCAACTCTCCTGTGCTGGGTTATGAGGGTTCACTATCCTTGGGATGGTGAGTGGTGGAATCAGCTCTCGGGTGAGGGGAGGTCAACTCTCCCAAGGCCACTAAAGGTTGGGGCCAGATCTGTATGACCCTTTTACTTCAACCCATGGCTCAACACATGGTTTAAAACATGGTTCACATGTCCCCCCTGCCGTGTTAACACAGACAATGGACATGAGCGCAGACCCCAGCTGCAACAGGAACATGGATCAAGACATGACTAGCAGCAGCTTGAACCTGGTTGTTACCATGGCCCTGTGTGGCAGTGAAGGAATCTCAGATCAAAATGGGCCCACCACTAGCCTGGTCCTCTGGCTCCAACATGGTACCATGGTACTCAGAATCCAGGCACCCTTGTGGCCTTTGGAGCCAGGCCATGGAAATCAATAAAGATCTTGGCCATAGTAAGACCATAAACCCAAACATGACCCTAAGCTGACTCAGGCCCAGATTGTCCACGGTCATAAGATCATTATGGCCCCAGCAGCAGCATGACCCTTCAATACCACCATGGCCACATGTGGTAGCCTAGACACTGTGCATCCTCACAGACTTTGGTGGTAACAGGAGGAGCCCTACTTTCTTAAAAGACTAACATTTTTAAAAGTATCTCTAAAATAAGATTTCATGTTTCTTTGTGATAATGGGATAAATTATAGCTTCTTCAATGACTCCAAGAATTTCTACATCGATCTCTTCTTTGTATTGGGTGTCATAAAGTTGCACAAAACAGCTAATAATATATAGCCATTCTGAGGATTGAACATAATTTTTCTATTGCCTTGTTAATGCTTTACAACTCAGTTAAATTATTGGCTTTCTGTTTCCTCTTGTACTTGCTCAACTAAATAACACATAGTCAATACATTAATTTGAATTTTTGTTAACGTTTGGTGTTGTGGGAACAGATTGTTTATTTTTATAATATAAAGCCTTAGTCATTAAGCTATATAGTTTATTAAGAATTACAGGTTAATAGTCACCCATGTTTGTCATACATATAGTAATGTTAGTAAGGTGTTCTAGATGTACAAAGATGTATTCTATATAGATAGATAATCTTCAAATAGTTCAAAGACCTGCAGATTATAACATTAAAATGTTTTAATAACTTATAATTCTGTTGACATAGGAAATGACTGCTCCTGGTAGTACACATCTACTCCTGGGAAGATGATGGGCACTGAAGACATTCCATATAGAGCTTGTTTTTCTTCTGTGGGATAATGCTCTTGTACACTGTAAAGATTTGTCACTTGTTTAATAAAACACTAGTAGCCACCCAAAAAAGTATAGGTAGGACAACCAGATTAGGAGAGTTCTGGGAAAAGGAAAGGCAGAGACAGAGTCATCAGGCAGACACAGAGGAAGCAAGATGAGAAAGTCTTACTAAGAAAAGGTACCAAGCCATGTTGCTAAACAGCGATAAAAATTACAGGTTAACTCAAGTTGTAAGAACTAGTTAATAATAATCCTGAGTTAATAGGCCAAGCAGTTTATAAACAATATAAGTCTCTGTATGTTTCTTTGAGAATGGTACCAGACAAGACAGAAATTTCTGTCCACAAAAGGTGCCCAAATGTTTGGCAAGAATTTCCACATAAAACCCGAGAAGGCTTTAAAAAAGAAAAAAGACTCAAGAACAATGTTAAGCACAACTTCTTGGTAATCATATTTTCTCTGGTAGGCTCTGTTTGCTAACAGTGAGCAGAGGATCCTTTATGGTGACATCTAGGCATCATAGGTTCAGGTGCTGATTTCTGAGTTTGTCATTGTTGGATGGGTGTTTTTACATTGGTTTCTGTTTCCACTCTGGTCTTCTGTCTTGAGTGGCCTCTAGTTCTGGTAGTCAGCATGTCCCCTTATCTAGCAGTATACCTTCACTGGTGTTCTGGGTATCAGTGTAGCCTCTGGAATTCTGGGTTTGGACATGGATTTTAACAGAGCCGGGGGATTCCATCCGAGTTACCAGGCTGGGCTGGGATATCCTACTTCCTTTTCGCTAACTTTGCTAGGCTGGTCTAGTTAGTGTACACTATGATACTTTTGGATCTCTGAAAACAGCTGGAGTTCACTGATGCTCAGCCTAGAAATCTACATTGAGGCATACTTGTGAGGATCAAGAACAGTCTGGTTTTGTATCCAGCATGCACAGGAATCCCAGTCACAGCTACAACTACTCATGGGCACACATGGCAGACTATTCTAAGACATTTGAACTAAGCAGCCCCTTTAATCTTGAGAAACGAAGAGTTTCTGATCAGTTGTTAGTTTTGACATGGTTTTCATAATTTTGAGCTCCTGGATATTTAATTTTTAAAAAAGTTACCATCATTTAACTATTTGAGATCTAAATTCAACCACTTTTAGCAATAACAATAATTACCCTTAATTTATATATTTTGAATTTCCTTTAACTTTTTCCATTTTTGTTTTAATTTAATTTTAATATTCAAATTTAAATTTGTTTAAATTCATTATGTGTATTTTGTATAGATAATTTTCACCTCTTTTCTAGCTGCTACCTATTTCTCTCCTGTTATCATGTGTATTTTTTTTTTCTGTGATCCAGCAAGGTTAACCAATGACATCTCTATGGCTGCAGAGTTGGAGCAAGTCTTTGAAGGTTGGGTAGCTCAACAGATACCAGAGCCAGTTAGTGGTGTCTCCCTCCACCCCAAAGTGTTCTTAGTCCCTCACACTAACCCTGCCTTGACAGAGGGCTGAGAAGGCTGGACTTCAGTGGTCCTAGCCAGGGTAACTAGAGCTGTGAGTTAACGATCACAATAGGAACACCATGTCTAGGAAACGGTGGTTCCTAGCCTTTTACCCTGTCTTCAAACACCTCTTTCAAAGTGTTTCCTGAGCCATTAAAGGGGTGAGCAAAATGTCTTGTGTAAGGCTAAGCCCACACTTCTTATTTATTTTCTGTGTCTTGGGAAGCTGGGTTTTCAAATTTACCACTGTTGATTATAATGAGACTCATCATTTTCAAGTGTGGTTGACCAAGAGACTTGAGTGCTATAAGGGTTGATAATGATGTCATCAACCATAGGTAACAGCCTATAGCCTGCTTTTCCTTTAACACAAGTCCACACAAAAAAAATAAATCGATATAAGAGACATGAGGCATAAGAATTGGAGAAAAAAAAAAGGGGAAGTAAGAAAGCGAGACTAGGGGTCAGATTCTGATAAATGGCAGCCAACTGTACTATTTCACTTACTTAAAAGGACTATAAAGTATAAGGTTATATAGACCAAAGTCTCATATAAAGTGTAACACACTTAAAGGATGGGACAACTTACAAAAAAAATCACTCCAACGTAAAACAAAAAAATGAGTTTGGTTTCACTTAATAGAAACTACACACTGGAGGGATGGTAGTCTAGATTTCTAGATATTTTCATGAAACTATTATGGATGGTAAGTTTAAAATTTAAATTGTTTCACTGAATGTCAAACAGAGGCCATTTGTTTTAAAGGTTTTGAAACTGTTTGGTATTACAGGAAACAAGCTGTGATAGAGATTTGGCCTCCACAGCCTTATTCACCACAGATGATCTTTACCTCTCTTAGCAGAGACACTTTTTATACAAAGGTAATTAATTCTTCCCTAAAATGCTATTATAACAGGCTTGTATGTTAAAACACCTGGCACATATCAGATGTGAAATACATATTTGTTAAATCTCTTTTGTGGCTCCACTATTGCTGGGGGTTTCTTTTGCTTTGTTTTTAGTTTACAGGCTTTTGTTTTCCCCACTAGTTTTTCTTAGCAGGTTCCTAGCTATATGTTATTAAAACATGTAATTTATATAAACTGCTTTGCGATTGTAAATTTGTTATTACATGGTATCAGAAATTGTTATGCTTTTAGGGGAAAAAACTTAGTTAAGGAAATATAATTTTATATAGGGGAAATAATATATATGTATATATGTACACTCACATGTATAAATGAATACATAAAATATTTTGTTACTGAGTAAAAATATGAGAGACTACACTAATTTCTCAGGTCTGTATAGTTAAGTTTTATATTAGGTGGTATCAAGGAAAAGTTTTAAAAGTGTCTGGTCTTATTTGTTTTGCGACTCAGGAATGAAATGTATTTCACAAAGTTCAATATTTAAAAACTGTGGTGGTTTAAAAGAAAATGGCTCCCAAAGGGAATGGCATTATGAGTAGGTGTGGCTTGTGTATGGAAGTGTACTATGGAGGTAAACTCTGAGGTCTCAGATGTGCTCAAGCCATACCCAGTGAGACAGACCACTTACTGCTGCCTGTGCAAGATGCAGAACTCTCAGCTACCTCTGCAGCACTGTATATGCCTGCATGTTGCCTTGTGCCCCCATGATGTTGGTGAACTAAACCTCTGAAACTCTAAGATGCTACTTCAATTAAATGTTTTCCTTTGCAAGAGTTGCCGAGGTCATGGTGTATCTTCACAGCAATAGAAGCCCTAACTAAGACACTGTTCAAGAAAAGTGATGGAAATAAACATTAGGTAGAGCTCGGGGAAACCTGGGGAAGAGGCAGAGGAGGAATTGTAGGAACCAGTAGGGACAAGGGCACCACAAGAAAACCCATAGAACGAACTAACCTGGGCTCACAGAGACAGAACTGACAACCAAGGAATCTTTGTGGAACTATTTTAGGCCCTCTACATATGCATTACAGTTGTATAGCTTGGTCTTCTCATGATACTCCTAACAGTGAGAACAGAGGCTGTCTCTGACTCTGTTATCTGCTCATGGAACCCATTCCTCCTACTGGATGGCCTCATCCTGCCTTTGATAGAAGAGAAGGTGCCTAGTCTCACTGCAACCTGATATACTATGGCTAGCTGGTATTCATGGGAGGCCTGCCTATATCTGAAGAGTAACAGGGGAGCAGGAGTGGATGGGGGGGCACTGAAGAAGGTGTTAGGGAAGAGCTAGGAGGAGAGGAGGAATGGGAAACTTTGGTTGAGATGTAAGAGCAAAAATAAATATATAAATGAAACAACAATGACCAAAACTGCTCTATAGATATATTTGCTATTTAAAGAATGAGAATTTAAATGGGAAAACTACAATGAAAAGACTTTGCTTTATCAGGATGAACATTCTGTACTTAGAAGACAGGAAAAAAATAATTGTATGAAGAGATTTACTAAAGATGCTATTCGTGTTGATTTTCAGCAACAATGCTAATTTGTAATGCTTATATGAGTACTCCACAGGCTATGTATCCAGTGTCAAATGCATGCCTCTCAGCTCTCTCAGAAGAAGACATATCCCTCTTAGCTTACAGGATTATCCCTTTTGGGTAGCTCAAGGCTGTAGGAAGTGTGGAAAATGCCACATAAACATATTACTAAAAGAAGACACTGATACTTTCTTTAAAATGCATATCAGAACAGATTAAAACTAATTTAAAGTGCAAGCCATCTACTTCATCTCTATTACCTGTGGGGCCCCTGGCCTGGCTAGCCTGCTCTTTACCTTTTCTCTCCAACACCTATGTCTAGCAGTAGGCCATGTGCACAGTCACTAGTGCCCACAGAGTAGCCCATCAAGAATTACATGGAAAACAATTTCTGTCTGGGAAAAAGAGTTAAGAGAACTATTTTCAGAATGTTTTTATACATGAATTACTCTGGTCAAGCTCAAGCTTTCTGTGTCATGTTTGGCATTGAGTCCTGGTATTTCTCAGTATTTCCTGTGTGGCAAGGATGACATCACAGCTCCTGAGCTCAGTGCTCTTTGAGGGTCCTCTAGACACACCAGTGGCCTTCCAGGCTCTGATGGGCACACTCTTGTGAAGCTCTTTCTTTGCTTGCCATTCTCTGTGTGTAGGTCTTTGAAAGTAGGCAACAATGCCTCCATCTGTCAGACCTACACATTCTTGCTGATGATGTTCTTTCCTCTGTTCAATTTATCACACTCAGCACTTCGCTTGCTTGAAATGGTAATGTGTGGTCCTATGCTATCCACATCCTTTGCCCTCCTGCTTGCTAAGTGTTCATTTTTTCCTGCCTTTTCTCCCCATGTTCTCCTAAAATTAAATGAATTACCTCTGTGAAACCTTAGAGTACTTATCTGATTTACAGCTGCCCTGCAACTCTGGTCACACACAGAATACCAAACTTTTCCCTATACCCTTTGGTACTTCAAAATACATGCAAAACAATTCCAGTTCTTTCATCTTTCTGGGTTAGTCTTCCAAATGTTTATTTTTTAAAGAGAAGTTACTAAATTGTTTCATCTGGAGAGGAATTTTGCTTAAATATTTCATTAAAAGTATTTGCAGCCTGAGACAGTTAGTGTTCATTTGAAAACCAGTTAGGTTTTTAGCTATTTTTTTTTTAATGCTTGGCAGCTGGTATCTATCACAGAAGTGCTGACACCATATTATTTAAAATAGCACTGCCTGGGAGGCTGGGGAAACTATTTAAGACAGTGCTCAAGAAGGCTGAGGAAATAATAGCCAAAGTTATGTTATGTCAGCCGGTTCTTCAGCATGGAACAGCATATGAGGCCAGACTGGTTATCTTTCTCAGAGACATAAAATCTATATCCTGTTCTGGTCATTAGAGATCCCATGGGGACAGTATCCAGGGCGACTGTGCCTGGATCTCATGTGTTAGCCAGAGGACAGCATGCGGGGGCGGGGGGTGGGTGAGGGTGCTGTGAGTTTCCAGTAAACTCTCACTTTCACTTAGATGAAATCAAAATGCAGTATTGGGGAGCTCTGGGCTTTGTCTCTCTAGGTTAAGCTCGCAATTCATGAGGAAACAATTTCACATGAGAGTGAGGGGCACCAAACTTGATGAGGACATTTCAGAGAAGCAGACACTGGAGGAGTTATCATCCAGTACCTCATTTCAAATCATCATTTCTCTTAAACTGAGAGACAGTTTGGTTCCGTGGTATTCAAATGACACTTTGCATATGACCTGAGGAACTCTTTTCTTCTTTTGCGGCTAAATAGAGGAGCTGAATATAATCATTAGACTGGCATAGATACTTCAAGATAGTGCAAAGAACCTAAGAAGAAAGTCCCTGCTTGCACTTTTGTATAAGGAATCCCCAGTGTAGGAGGATTTGAAAGAGGCACCACCATACAGGGAGGAAATTTGGACCATAAGGGCTGAGCCCTAATGGATGGAACGGACACTCATTAAAAGAGCAATAAACACAGGTTTTTCTGTTCGCAACCACTTGAAGACCCAGGAGAACTACTCTCTCAGCCTCGTTGACTATTACAGTATTTGGATAGCTTTCTCTTAGCCTCCAGATCCACTAAAAGAGAATGTTGTTTGCTTCAGCTTTCCAGTATCTGCCATGTCATTGCTGCTGCATGGACAAGATTGTGCTCAGGCCAGAGAGTTGCCCCTGCCTCCTGGGAGGACCAGCCCACACACTACCTCCAGAGCTTCATTTGGCTGGATGAGTGTTGGGACCAATTGAGTCCTGGCCTTCAGCTGCTCTTCCCTGTCTAGAG
>LOEQ01006661.1:143919-158359 GCA_001685075.1 Bramus lutescens | reverse complement strand
ATGTTTCCTAGGTTATAACTTATTATTTATTTGCTTATTTTTAGATCATTTTGATAAAAAGTTAAGTGTGTAATGTATTCTAATCACCATGCTTGTAATTTTATTTTACAAATAAAATGGACCTTTTCAGCAATGTACATTCATTTCAAAAAAAATAGCATACCCTAGGTGATTTTCTTCTATTCCGTGGAGTATTTTGGCCAATTGGGTCTTAACGGGGAATGGATTCACACATAGAAATACTTGACTTGTTATCATTCAGAATGTGGAATAAATTTGTACATTATTTGGAGACAAATTTTACTTTTAAAGGGAACAACTAGATTTATTTTGCAAGAAGGAAATCATGATTCTCCTTTCTATTCTTTGACTTTTAGACTTTTAAGTGGGACCCAGAATCCACAGATACCAGGGTGACCTGACCTTTCCATGACAATATTTGAATTAGTGGAGAAACCTCTGGGGGTATGTTTGAAAGAAAATATCCTAAAGATAATGAAGTACATTATTCAAACTCTAGAAAAAGGTCTATGTGGGGCATATTTTTAGTTAAAACTCATTTGTAAAACTAAAAATTCAAAAGAAAGATTATTTTTGCAGGTTTTCAATAGAAATTACCTTAAGAATCCTTCCTTTGGAAATATTTCCCTTAGTTGCATAGAAAATTTGCAGTAACAAACTGATTATTACCACTGTATTCATTTTGCAAATATAACGTCCTCCTCACCAAACTAAGCCTGACTCTGGTATAGTTAAACTTGTACTTTCCACTTTGCTTATGCCAGAATAAAAAAAAAATAAATTAGCAGAATGGTGGTATGTGTCTAGATAAAAGGGAATTTTGAAAACTAGTGTATTCTAGGTGACTGAGTTCAAATCCCATCTGACTTCTTCTTTTGCCATGGTATGAAAGCTAGCCTTCATATGACCATGTATAAAACTATGCAAGTAGAATCTCATTTTACAGATAGATTTTAAACTAATGCTACAAAGTTTCTGAATTATGAAGATGCCCTTATGACCACAGTTTTTATAGAGAGAACACAAAGTGAATAGGAGTAAAATTAGTTACATGATATTATTTTTCCATACTATGCACGGTTTGCTAGAGGAATCCAATGTCAAGATGTTCTATACCGAATGTGCTAAGAGCAGCTGTAAATATGTGTCTTTTTGGTCATAATTTTTATTGCCATTATACAGAGTAATACTGTGGATTCACTAGAGACTTGTATCAGGTTTAAACCTGTCCTTGAAAATTTTAGTAAAGAATGGACATATTCTAGTCCATAATACTCAGTTTCAAGAAAAATATGCATTGAATAGAAATAGACTATAGTTTGGCCTATGACTCAAAAATGAAAGAGGCAGAGATAAATGCAATTGAAGCAAGTTATGCAGTGATAAATCTTTACAGTGGAGTCAAGTAATAGAAAGAGGTACTTCAGCTAGATCCTTGCATCAAATAGGATCAGTTTGAGCTCTTATGCATTAAAGTAAAAAAATTCCTGTCAGTTCTTTTCCATTTTAAATAATTTTGATATACATAGATATAAAATTTATAGATAATATACAATCATAAATGAATAATATATATGAAGTGATTGTTTATCTTTATGTGATTGTTTATAATATATATTATCTGTATTCTATCATTATCTTACATATTATATATTATATTACATATTATATATATTATATATCATATTATATGAAGCATGTTGCAAAGGATTGAATAGTTAAAATTAGTGTGAATAATTGTTCATAGTGAAGCTGCCTTTGGGGTATATAATAAACTGATGTAACACAAGTTGAAAGATAATTTCAAATAATTCCCAATAATGTTGAGAAAACCAGCTGCTCTTCTCAAATGTAGAGGCTGTAAGTTCTATTTTTCATTATTTTTACTTTTATTGAAAATAGATCATTTTCTCATTCACTATTTCCTCATAATAATTTCTCCTAAACCTTTTCTCCCCATTCGTCCCCACCTCTCCTCCCCAATACATTGTGTCTTTAAGATCTAAAGAAGTTGGAATGAAAGTATTTATATTGAAAATTAAAAAAAAACTGTCACTACAGCATTGTATAAAGGCACATAGCAAAATTTTATATTTATAAATATACACAAAGGTTATTTATTTTATGGCACAAAGCTTAGAGAGTTTAAATTAGCATGTGTATCATTTACTGCATTTTGCATTTAGGTATATCCTGTTTCAAAAGTTGGCATTCAGCATTTCATATCTATAATTCCTCTATGGACCATGTTGATAATGCTACTATAAGACCTGTTTGGGGTACCAGCTGCTCAAGATGGTTCCAATTTGGTTAGGTGTAATGGTGCACTTTTTACAACGTTCTGGTCGGATCTCCAAATAAGAACCTCAGAAAACCCTACTGAATACTCAGAGAAAGTAATCTTGGAATTAAACCATCATTTTACTTACACAGGATCCCATAGGAAGAACATCACCCCCGTGACAGCTGGAAGTAATTCTAGAAGACGACGTCCCCTCTCCCAACAAAGTTTGTCCTCAGGGTTAGGGATATCATTTAGTGGTTGATTATAATTGTTATAGGGTTGGCAGTTTGGGAAAAAATTATGTAAACTCAGGGATTTCTTTGGGAAAAAAAGAGGAAATTGGATGAGATAATAGAATAGTGTGAGCTTACTCACACTAAAAATAATAGTAAATAGTGGATTGAATAGTTGTAATTTATTATTTATAGTCAATTTACATTGGTATAGATTTCTGTATATTGACACAAACTTAAATTATATTTAATTTGTTTCTATTTTCATCTACAAAATTTGTATTCCTAGGTAAAGTTATTTTGTCATATTGTATGTATGCCATGCTTCTACCTCTTCTTAAAACATTTTTGTATATTGATAAAATTTTAGGATATTTTATCATATTGCATTATATATTCCTACCTCTGATCAAGATACTTATACATTGTTTACATTTTGAGGACATTGTCCTCATTTTTTGCACAGATGTTTAAGGATTGTTTAATATTCTAATATGAAGTCTTACTCTTTAAGTTATATAGTTATTAAGATTTATAGGTCAATAGTCATCCATGTTAGTCATACTTACAGCTAGACTAATCAGTTTCTTTAGATACATAGAGATTGTATTCTGCATAGATAGGTAATCTTCAACCATTTCAAAGTTCTGTAGAATATGGTATTTAAATAATTTATGGTTCTGTTGATATGAAACATGATTATTCCTGGCAGCACAGATCTATTCCCAAAAGAATGTTGAGCACTGAAGACACTCCACCTGGAGCTTGTTTTCTTCTTGGCAAAACTGTCCTTTGGAAGAGGAACTGCCTATGTACCAACCACTGACAAAATGCATGATTCCAGACAGGGCAAGCAGGATAACAAGAAAAAGACCATCAAATCTTCCCAAGACAGGGTAAGACAGTTTTGAAAAATTTCCTGCCTCTGAAAATGGTCTGTCAGTTACTCTAGGCCTTAGCCAAAGTTGGTTTACTCAACATTGCAAATGAGACTTTGGAGGATTGCCCAGGCAGCCAGTTGTCTCTGTCATTTGTTGCACATTTTGGAAGTTGCTTGATTGCTCTTCCTGCTTACTCAAGTAATATTATTTCCCTTCTTGGGTCTTCGTTGTGTTTGAAACTAGATAGTTGTAGTTTCTTATCTTTCATGACTTGTCCAAATTATTTATTATACAAGACTTAAACTCATAAAGATAAGTAATTATTGAAACATTTATCACGTTTCTTGATTGATATTGTTTATGCTGGTTGTAATTCTAATTTTTATACATGAAATTTGTTCTTATTGTATGTAATTTTGTATTAGGCTATGAACCTTCTTATTTAAACAAAAGGGGGAGGTGCTGTAGGAACTCCTACAGCCAGAAGCCTTTAAGTTACTATCTCTCTTAGGCATGATGTCATATACTATATATGCCGATGTAAAGCGTGGTTCTGGACTCTCGTCCAGCTGTGTGATTCAGTTGCTGATCTCTGTTTGAGCAGAGGACTGTAATCTCTGAGTCTACCCCTAAAAAAAAATAACCTTCTATTACTCTCAATTCTGAGCTAGTGTGGGATATCTTTTAAGTGTCAGTCTTCATCTGGAAATTGATTCGGTTTTTAAAATTGAGCATTAAAATGAAAAAGTATAATACATAAAGGGATCTTGCATTAACATTTGTATATTTCTCCTGTGTGTTAAAACAAATATTTTATTCATTCTCACCATCCTTAGAAAGTAGTGCTATTAGTTCGGTAATTTAGATGACAAATAGAGAAGTCCAGAGGTTATGGCTGAGGCTACTAATATAATCAGTGGTATATTTACAATGAAGGGTAAATTAACTGGCAACCTTGCTCAAAAGCCATAGGTCACAGCTATGTGCCTCTCCATCTTGTTCCCTGCTCATGTGTTATCTTAAGTTACAAAGGAAAATTGTGCAATTATGTTTCAAAGGTTTATTTTTTGAAATTTACATAAAAAGCTATGTCCTTTAAAATCTTTGGTAAACTGAAGCAAATTCTTTGAACAAGTTGAGTGGATTTTTTTTGCTGGAATGTCATTGAAAAAATGATTACAACATTTTAAATGATATTTTAGCAGTACAAAATCATCAGCAATAAAAATGAAATTTTAAATATAATTGTATTGAGAGTTTGAGCTTATATAATGAATGTTAATATAGACTAATCTTTGTATATTATGGCTGTATAATTTCTAATAATGTAAACAGCACAAGTTACATTATGGTGAACCATCTGTTAGTGCTTCAAATATAAAAGTGAATTATGTGTGGACAGGTGACAAAGTAAAAATTATTTTGAAAATTAATTGATAAAATGAGGTGAGAAATTATTCCAGAAATTTTAAAAGGACATCCAGAAAGAGAATAAAGATAAAACAATGATTCAAAACATTAAATAAGAGTTATTTGTAGCAAGACGTAGAACAATCTCTAAAAAGAGTGGTTTCTGGATAAGGAATGCAGGCAGTTTTGCTTGTCTTGCTCTCAAAAGGTCTCCCTTTCCAGCTTTAGAAGTGAGTATCCTGAGTTGGTGCTATAAAACTAACCATGGCAGGCTCTTGAGGTAGAGACCAGAGACTCAGAAGTTCAAAATTCAGAGCAAGAATAAAAGACTTTGTATATAAAAACAAACAAAATACCAAAACCAAAAAACATGAAAAAAACAAAGTTTTATTTAAGAATGAATAAAATTTCTTTAAAAGAAAGCTTAATTTTTTTTTTCTATTCCTTAACAGCCTAGAATGATCTTCACAGCAGATGTATTCCATGGGCTCCTGGTCACAAGATGGCTAATACATTTTTAGGCTTCCTGCCAGATTTCAAAGGCAGCAGAAAATTTGAGTTGGAGAAGATATTGAACCCAAGGTTCTTTCGTGTCACATTCTTTCCTTAAAATTATGTCATAAGAGAAAGATTGTATAATAAATAAATGTACTTGAAAAATAAAAATGCTTAATTTTTGAAAAGGGTATACAGAAATACTTTTCTTGTGGATATTCAAGGTACATAGAAAGACCTAATATAAATACTACTCATACCTTACTTTTAAAATAACACATGAATACTCATGATCTCAGAACATAAAAGTACATAGTTAAATGAGATTTATAGAAGAAAAATCTTATGGTTAATATCTCTTCTTTCTGGCCACAATGAAGACCTTGGAAGAACATGATTTTGAATTATTTCTATTGAAGAGAAGTCATAGATATGCACCTGTTGCTTGAACGGGAAAAATTTGAAGTCCTAACTAATTGTTAAGAATTCTAATTACACATAAGCAAAATGAATACTTTAACCCTACCTGGCCAAATATTTGAGCTACAACATGGACACCCAAGGTGAGATCCAGAAAGGTATTGAGAATCTTTAAGAATTACAATAACCATTGCTGAAATACGGGAAAGGCTATTCAAGATTCAAAGTGTCTAATACTACTCTGAAATAACTGACTCAGAAATTCCATAAAGAAAACAGGGCAAACAGTTTGAAGCAGCTACAAGTTTTTGAGATTTAAGGATATCAATGACAATATTCCAGTTTTAAAGGAACAGCATAAATAAAAAGAAATAATATAAACCTTATACAAGGTTCTTCATCTCTAACAGTGATTAGAGAATAAAAACAAAGAAAATCTCTTGATAGCTATAATCAAAGCTCTTAACAATATCATTTAACCATTTGGACTAGAGGTTTGTTCATGGAGATAAATATGGATCTGTTTGCATTCTGCTACATTTTGAAATCCAGTTATTTCAGCAACATTTGTTTAAAATGTTTTCATTTTTCCATTGTACAATGTTAGCTTCTTTGTCAAAACTCAGGTGTTCAAAAGTGTTTTGATTAATATTAGGGTCTACATTTCAATTCCATTTGTCTGCCTGTCTGTTTTTATGCCAATACCAAGCTTTTTTCATTATTGTAGCTCTATAATAGAGCTGATGTCAGGAATGGTGATGTCCCTGGGAATACCTTTATTGTACAGGATTGTTTTGGCTATCCTTGTTTTTTTGTTTTTCAATATGAAGTTTAATATTGTTCTTTAGAGGTCTGTTTAGAATTGTGCTGGAATTTTGGTGGAGATTACATTGAATCTGTAGATTGCTTTTGGTAAGTTTGACATTTTTATTATATTGATCCTACCTATCCATGAGCATGGGAGATGCTTCCCTTTCTTGGTATCATCTTCAATTTCTTTCGAACACTTAAAATTTTTGTCCTATAGGTATTTCACTTTGGTTAGTGTTGTCTACTGACTCTGGATGGACAGTTGGGGAACCTTCATAGGCTCAAACTAGGCCCTGTGAATGTGGGTGACAGTTGTAAGTCTGGGGAAGTCTGGGGAGCCACTGTGAGTGGGAACAGAGCTTATTTCTAGTGCTTGAAGTGGTTTGTTGAAGCCCATTCTCTTTGGAGGGATATCTTGCCCATTCTAGATATAGATGGGGGAGGACCTTAGTTCTGCCTCTAATTTTGTTATAGACTCTGTTGACTCCCCATAGGAAGCCTTATCCTCTCTGACAAATGGATGGAGGATGGAGTGGGTGGAAGGTGGGGGGAAGCCTGAGAAGAGGAGGGAGATGGATCTGGGATTTGTATGCAAAATAAGAAAAGATTGTTTAAAAAATAAATTTTAAAATACCATTAACCCTTAGTAACTAATTATAGAGATTCTAAATATTCAGTGACCTATTAATTTTAGTATAAATATACTCTATCTTGAAAGGAAAGCCTTATTTTACTAATATTCAATGGGCTAGATGATACATACAAACTCAGAGTGTTTTGAAGTACTAGGCAAGTATATATTTCGCTTTCAATTTGAATCTGACAATGAATAAAGTTTTTAGACTAACATTTGCATAAACATGAGTATAAGTGGGTTATCAAAGATTATATTAAAATAAAAATATACCAAATTTAAATAGAGCTTACAATATTTAAAATTTCTAATTTTGTGATATTTGTATTATTTTAAAGAGTTCACATTAGACATTCACAAAAATATGCAGCAGAAGGAATATTAGTAGCATTAATATCTAAAAATAATGACAGCAATTATTCATTTAACTTAACAACTATGAAATACTAGGAATTATACATCCCTAGTATTTTATTTTAGCTCACAGTTTTGGACAGTCTGGTCCAAAATAGTTTGGCCTCTTAACTTAATACTGCTGAAAGAGTACCAAATCAATGTGGCAAGGTGGAGAAGAGAAATATGTTCACCTGACTGGAAAATATGGAAAGAAAAAGGAGGTATCCAGAATCCCACAATTCCATTTTGGAGCACAATACCAATGATTTAAGAGTTTTCCATAAGGTACAGAATTTCTAAACCTACAAAAAGTACCACTTTTTAAAGAACATTTTAGGATTTTGGAGACACTCAGCTAAACCATGGTGTTTTGGTCTCCATTTCTACATCTCATTTTACTTTTCTTTCTCATTTTCACTTTGAGAATGTCTGATCCAATGCTGAACAGAAGTCTATGTTCTAAAATTGGATGTGTTTCATATTATACCACTTAGGTTACATTTTTATGTGAATCCTCTAATAGGAGTATTATACTTTAGGCAGCCAAGTTTAATTTTTACTTAAAGTGACTGTTGAACTGAATTTGTTAATGCTGTGTATAGTTTAATAGCCTGATTTTTTGTGAATTTCTTTCTGCTGCTACTTTCTTTAATGTTTTCTCTGAAATTAAAATTCCATTTAATGAAATAATGCTACTATTGAGTTTTCTCCTTTCTTTCTCTGTATGAGTATTTGGTTGATTTTTTAAAACTTTAGCTAAATCTTATTCAGAGGACATAGGAAACTATTTCTTTAACATTGGAATTTATAATCAGTGAATAAAGATATTTGACTACAAAATAATTGAATGTTTTGAGTCATGGGACAATGTTGGTGTTTTACAACTATATTTTTATAAATTTATTGGTATTATAGTTGTCATATTCAGTGAATTCTTTTCTTTGTGGCTTTATGAAATGTCTGCATCTAAGTGACAGAGATGTAGAAGGTAACAGCTTTATCTTTTTGGGATTGGATTAGCTCTATGTCTAGTATCATCTTAAGTGGTTAGAAACTGGCTTTGGTATTTTATAGAGCCCCTGGTTACCTTTATCTCCTGTGCTGGTCATGAATAGAACCTGCCCTCCTGTCTTTCCACTTTTCTACTTTTATTACATTCTAAGGGCAAAAGCCATCCCCTCTGGGATCCTACCCTTGCTGCTTGTCTACCTATGCATCTTTAATCCCCTTAATTGTATTACAGCTTTCTCAGACATGTGAAATACTTTTATTTCCTGAATACCAGGAACCCTCATCACTTCTTGCAGGAGGGACTCTTTAAACACTAAAGAAATCACTAAAATAATTATATATACATTTTCACATTGGTATCTCTGTCTTGCATTGTCTAGGTTTGTTTTCAAGTACTCAAGACAATTTACTTTCTATATTACTAGTAGACTATAGAGTAACACATTTTCATCCATGAGGTTATTATGACACATTTATGTTTCCAGTGTTTCATCTTAATATGTAGAGCTCCTAAAAGGAATCACAGCATGTAAAGGCACATTAATTGTATTTTAAAGGCTGAATGCGCCTTCAAAAATAGAAGCTGATTCATGGGTGAACAAATAGCAAGGAGTCCCAAGATCAGATATTGGTGTTTTCTTTCATCTTATGATGTTAAGACACAATATTCTGGTTTGGTCTCTAACTGAATCTTGTGTCTTGACACCTTAATTATTCCTTTGTGAATATTATAAATGGTTTCTTTATAACATTTTTAACAGATTTAATACATTTCTTCTTGAGAACTATAGTGTTAGAAAACAGAATGTAGGAATTTAGCCATAACCACTAGAAATATGGGACATTGGTGGAGATGACACAGAAAATGCCATTAATACCAAAGATACTAAAGCCAAACAAGTGGAAGAGAATAATGGGAAACCCTTCAGCCAAAAGCCTTTAAGATACTAGCCCACTTTGGGCATGGTCTCCTGTACTATAAATCTAGATGTAAAACCATGTACAGACCCCTCGAATGCTGGAGTTATCTCATACATATGTTTCTGTGATCATGACACTTAGCATTATTCTTCATATTAAATCTGTTAAGAAATAGTCTGATAAAAGAGTCAAGAATGCAAAACTTTTAGGAAGGATGCAGTGTTTGAAGAAAGGATTCATACTGTTGAAAATGATGGCTTTAATTTGATAGGAAGTCAACCCTTGTCAATGGGTTATGAAACTTTACAAAAGGATACTGAGAGATTATCTGAAAGATTTCATACTGTTGAAGCTGACAATCAAAATATTTTTAAAAAGTTAAGATAAGATAGCAAATATAATATCTCTCAAGAAAAGCAATCTAAATGCCATCCAAATAATATTCAAGGTTGAGAAGATATTATTAATGGAAAAATTTAATACCTTGGAATCACATGTGCAGAATAAAAACCAGAAATTATTTGATTTGATGACATCATTAGAAATATTCACAGCTCAAGATTTTCAGGCTCTATAAAAGACATTGATAAAAAGATTTGAACTGATTGAGGAACTGATAAATAAGAAGAGATACAGACAAAGGATTTAGCATCACCAGTACCTCTCAGAGTCAGAGATAATTTACCAAGTGTTTTAGCTACTTAACCTGTTATTTCCTCTGAACATCCAGCAAATACTCAATACATAAATGAATACAAAGAATGTAAATACAAACATATAGGTATGAAATAGTTAAAAAAATTTAAGCAAGCAGTAGTATCTTAAGGCATGCACTCATCATTTGTTTGGGAGATAGTAAAAACTTGAACTTCAAGCAATAAGGTTACTCCACATGATTGACTTCAATTAGTCTCAGAAGTGCTAGGAGATGGGCTATAGCTACATTGGAAGAGATATTTGAAAGAGGAAGCTAAATCCTTAGAATAGCAAGGAAGAGTCAAAGGGCTTAAGGCTTCCCAAAATCAAATTCCTAGTGAGGATTCTTATGCTGATAAGAGTCAAGCTGTTTATATTGAACACATTTTGTCCAAACTGCATTCTAATCATATTACCCTTCAAAATTTTTCCTACAGGAATTATACTATTGAGGCAAGTTATTATCTTAGAATGGATATTTTTACCTCATAAGCTGAATAAGGAATTAAAATCTTATGTAGAAAAGACTCTAAATAGACTATTAAAGGAAAATTGAGACCTTGTCAATTACCATGAATAGACTAAGAATAGATTATAGTAACTTTTAGTAGTGGTGAAACTAAAAAAAATTATGGGAATACAGTGAACCCTGGTGAAGAGTTTATGCTTTTTTATGAGAGATTAATAGCAAATATCCCAAAAGTAATATAATTAAAATTATAAAAAGAGCTTTTGGATTCTTCCTTACATTGTACTCACCAATAACTGGAGCCCTTACATTCTATACTAATGCAAATAAATCAGGGAAGACAAGTAAAAAATCAGAAGATTTAAGTAAAGTGGAATAAAGCCCTTATAATTGTATCCAAAAGGCAGAATTATATGCTATTTTCATGGTACTATGGGACTTTAAGACTCTCTCAATATAGTTGCTGATTCACAATATACAAAAAGAATTGTTTTACATAATGAAACTGCTGAATTTATACAACATGATATGATACAGAATTAACTTTATTCTTTATTCAAGTTAAAGATATAATCAGGAATAGGCTTTGTCCCATATACATCTGACCCCATACATGGCTGCCAGGTCCTCTAGTATAAGGTAATGTAGAAATTGAACAATTATTGTTTAGAAATGTGCTGAAGGCATAAGAATTTCATAAAACATCATGTCAATAGCAAAGGTTTGAAAAAGAAATTTTCTATTAAATGGCAACAAGCTAAGAAGATTAGAAGATGTCCTACTCGCTTGTTTTTTTGCAGCAGATCAGAAATTTTTAATGGCAGTCTTACCACATCATGTGCCTGGTGACCAGACAAACCCAAGACAGTTACAGCAACCATTTTACTCCCTGGCATACAAGTCCCTCCCCTGATTGGTTGAATGAAATTTCTCCAAATTGCCTAAGTTTTGTTTTATCCTTATAAGGCATTCATTTTTTCCCTTACCTCCTGTGTACACTTTTGCCAACATTTTTCAACAAAGACTTTCTTGTGAGTTTATTGCTCCTCCCAAATCCTGTTTGGTAGGAACCTTTAAGATGCATGAACTTGTCATGTTTGCAAGCTGCTTAACTCTGAGCTCAGCTTCTGGTTTGAATGGGGATAGCTATGGGATTCCAACAATCCAGCACAGGGTATTAGTGCAGGAGCTTGTATGGTTAAGTAGACTTGAGGCACTTTTATCTCAAAGATGTAGCATCATGTGTTTTTATTCCTTACATCTACCACAGAGAAGATAGCCCTTCAAGCACTGGTACCTGCAGAAAATAACCAAAAGGCAACACAAAGGAATAAAATATGGCACATGGATGTGTTCCATTTTGTAGAATTAGGAGAATTTAAATATGTACAACACACCATTTACACCTATTCCGGTTTTCAATGGGCAACTGCTTTGAGTTCAGAAAAGGCTGATTTGGTAATCACATATTTACTAGAAGTTGTGGCTAGCAGAGGTATACTTGCACAAATAAAGACAGATAATGGTTCAGTATATGTCTATAAAAAACAAACATTTCATTGCTTATTATAATATAAAACATATTATGTGTATAGCATGCAAGCCTACATTTTATGCAATTATAGAAAGATCAAATCAAACTATTAAAAATATGTTAAACAAATAGAAAAGGATAAAAATACCCCCTGAAATATATGGCATAATATTTTATTAAATGTGAATTTTCTTAATGCTAATGGGAAAGGAACAACAACAGCAGAGAGACATTGGATAATAGAAAAAACTGAATTAAATCAGCAGGAATATTTTAAGAATGTGTTGATCTTACAATGGAAATCAGGAGATGTGCTATATTGGGGAAGGGGTTTTGTTCTTTTTTCCATTGAAGAAGAAAAAGTATGGATGCCAACAAAATTAATAAAGATTAAATTTAAAAAGAGACAGCACTTGAGAAATAGAAATGGCAGCTCATACATAGAGGTGACAATCCCACAGGTGGTAAAGAATCATCATAAGATTTGGGTAGGGTTCTGTTCTTGTCTTTGTAGGAAATGCACATCCTCAAAAAGCTGAGAGACCTTGGATATCTAGATGCCTAAAGAAGAAAAGATAACTATCCAGAAAGAATCACTAAGCAAAGAGAAACCTGACTAATGGTGCCTATATCTTCTGCAGGGTAAAATTTCACTACCTAAATATACATATCTCCCTACTTTTCAGTATAATGATGGTCACAACTATTAAACTTAAAAATTAAAGCTGATTGTGGAGTTCAAAAATTGGTATCCTTCTCTAAATTCAAGCATGTTATTACAAGGAAAAATCAGAGTTTCTATCTTCTATCAGGAGCAACCTGATATGAGACAGTAAAAAAATTCTTTGTGGTACCTTTTGTTGAATATGTCCACATGGATAATGTTTAAGGTTTCCAAAATGAACAAATAATTTTTTCTGCAGTAATCTTTGATGTTTCCAGGATGAAGATGGAGCCCCACAACAATGATTCCACTTGGTTTGCATGATGTCACTATTCTGATAGTATCACTTCAAAATCAGTTTTAGGTTACAAATTGCTCAAGATGATTCCAACATGGTTAACTGAGATGATGCACCTTCTTACAATATTCTGGCCAGAACTTCAAATAAGAATTTCAAAAAACCCAACTGACTACTCAGAGACTATCTGCAATTTTTCCAGACAGTAATCTTCAAACTTAACCATCATTTATTTTTTACAAGATCTCATAGAAATAACATTACCCCCATGACAGTTGAAAGTAATTCTAGAAGATAATGTTTGTTCTCTCAAAAAAGTTTTTCCTCAGGGTTAGTGACATCTATTAGGGGTTGGTTATAATGATACTTATACATTGTTTACATTTTGAGGTCATTGTAAACTTATTGGTTTAAAGATTGTTTAATATTTTAATATGAAGCCTTCATCTTTAAGTTATATAGGTTTTAAGAATTATAGATCAATAGTCATCCATGTTTTTCAAACTTATAATTAGATTAGTCAGGTTCTTTAGATACATAGAGATTTTATTCTGCCTAGATACAGATAATTTTCAACCACTTTAAAGAACTATAGAATATGACATTTGAATACCTTAGGATTCTGTTGATCCGAGACACTATTGCTCCTGGCAGCAAGGATCTGTCCCCTAGACAGGGTTGAGCTCCATAAAAATTCCATTTAGAGCTCATTTTCTTCTTGGAAAACTTGCCCTTGAGTAAAGACTGCCCATGCCTGAACCACTGACTAAATGCATGGTGTCTGGAAAGGAGAAGCATTATATAAGCAAAACGACTGCCAAACCTTGCCAAGAAAGGGTAAGGCCGTTTTTAAACTTTTCCTGCCTCTGTAAATTGTTTTTCATTTACTCTAGGCCTTAGCAAAGGTTGGTTTTCCCAATGTTACAAATAAGACTTTGGGTGGTTGCCTAGGGAGTCAGTTGCCTCTCTCATTTCTTGACCTTTGGAAGTTGTGTGATTACATTTCCTGTTTGTTCAAGTAACATTATTTCTGTTCTCAGGTCTTTGATGGGGTAGAAAACTAGATAGTCTCATGAGGAAATAGAAGCTGTTATAAAAAAAAAACCTCCCCACCAAAAAAAAGCCCATGACCATATGGTTTTAATGCAGAATTTTATCAAAACTTCTGAGAAGAGCTGATACCTACACTCCTTAATGTGTTTTACATAGTAGAAACAGAAGAGTCATTGCCAAAATCTTTTTATGAAGCTACAGTCACCCTGA